>JACEEZ010013969.1:32500-77576 GCA_016584305.1 Chionoecetes opilio
TTGAAGAACTCTTACGCATGCCAAGTGATGTGAGTGAGGAGTCAATGTCACTGCTGGAGCGCTTCGTTGTGCTGATGTATGACCGCACCAGTGACACCATGGAAGTGAACGATGCTAGGAAACAGCTCTTCGCACACAAGTCTAGGGCTCTAGAAAACATTCCCCCAACGTAGGCAGCACTCCAGCAGCACATCAAGCGTGCATCTCTCCAGGGCAACTACTGGAACACAAACTCTGGTCCTGAATCCAGAGTTACCAATCCCATCTGACTGAGGCTGGACAAAGGAGGCCTCTGGGTGGCAGCCTCTTTGGACGACACTGCCAGAGGCATCAAAATCTTGCCACGAACTGATCCACTGCGGCTGCAAGAAGGGATGTACGGCCGCTGCAAGTGCACCAAGGCTGCACTCAAGTGCACTGCATTATGGGCATGTTCGGGAGACTGTTAGGTGCAATCAGACACCTTTATATTTATGCGTCTATATGGATAATGTGTGTGTATTACATGTACCGGTATGTACTATACATGTGTCTGAGGTAAACTGACCTCACTGTACTTTAAGCTTATAGACTATGTTCAGTGCACATTTGAAAATTAAGGTTGCACAGATGATCTTACAACACGATTTCATGCAAGCTGTTCTGAACACCACAATAACCTAAATGTTGTATTTCAATAAATTTGTTTTTCTGAGGTCACTGACCTCATTTAAAGCACTTGTTCAGTCATGGTTGCATCCTGTGATATGTATAAATAGGCTCTCCAGAAGATAAAGGGACCAACACATGGCAACATACCTTTTTAATGATTCCCAAAACAGACAAACTGCACCAGAATCGTGAAAAAATGACAATTTCAATGTAATTGAGGTCATGACCTCTCACTATCCTCAGAGGTCAAATCTGACTTACCTCCCCGATCTGAAAATGACCTTATGGTATGTACTAACACTGGTAAAAATTTCATGCTTTGGTCATAATTTTCACAATTGTTATGATTATCTGCTGCACTAATACTAGTGATGTCTATTTTCCGTATTCGCGAATGCGAATGCGAATGCGAATAATTTGGTTTTAATATTCGCGAATGCGAATGCGAATTGCGAATATTACATAATATTTCAAGTAATACACTATTTGTGATATCATAAGGTAACTGAAAAATTTGTTTCTATTGTAGGAGTTCAGCCATAAAAATATGAATTTCTTAAGTAAATTCCATTCAATTTTCTATGTTGCCAGGTTGCGGGACGAGGACCCACTCTTACACGAATACTTACGTGATACTATCTTACATGAATAATCATTATTGCAAAGTTTACACTTTGCAATGACATTAGAGATAATCTCGAAATAATCCCAAACCACACATGATGTGACTGGACGCCATTACGCAGTAGGCTGCTGCAATACAGTATTGTTATTTTTCAAAGAAAGTTGATTGTGCTCGCGGGTGAAGAGAAGAGCGCGTATATGCTGCTTACTGCAGTATGGCGCACTAGGCAATGAGTTGAGTAAATTCAGTAACAGTGACCTTGAGAGTAGCGGCTCAGCTGCGGCTGCCACTCTGTTGAAGAGTAGAGGATGACGTGGTGTCCGAGGGACACTACCTTGGTTATCTGCTTTAGCTACCACTACACCTCCTCGCACCATTCTTTTAACTAACGGTCGGCTAAACTATTAATCTATTAATATGTTTGCCTGTGTAATATTATGTTCACTTGTTTTTTTTTTTTTTTTTATTTATGAAAGTTATTGAATCGGGGAAAATATTCGCATATTCAAAAATCTCTACTGATCTCGAATATCTTCCTCAAGTAAATGAATGCTCACTGTTAACTTCCCCATGTGGACTGGCGGAAAAGCAGCGTCCCTAGCGTACCCTAATCACCCTGATTGGCGCGCGCAGCTGTGCATGAATCCTGTTCAAATTAGGAACGGCCACTTGGGAATTTGCAGACATATTTGAATTTGCGGAAGTATATCCCGCTAACGCAATTCCGTAACATTTTAGTCTTCCGCAAATCCGGAAACGAATTCAGACATCCGCAATTACGGAAGATGCAGTTTGTGAAAATCTTGCGGAAGTTCCTACCTCTGAATCCCAGAGCGGGCACTAAATACATTGAATGTATTTAAATACCAAATACTAAATACATGGGAGGAATGTATTTAAATACTAAATATTTAAATACATTTTACGAATGTATTTAAATACTAAATACTAAATACATCAATTGTATCAAAATACATTTGTAAATACATTTTAAATACACACAACTTTAACAAGTCCGAAAAAAAATGAATTTCCTTAGGTTTTCCTTAGATTTTGGGTTTCCTTAGAAATTTCCTTCTCAGGCCTAATTTTCCTTCAAATCAGGACATTTCCTTGCCAGTGGAAAACACTGGTGCACTGTAACATAAGAGTTGCCAGATAGTTGGCGGTTTTATTGCCAAATTAACTGATAAAAAGTATTAAAATTTTTATATTAAATGTATTTAAATACAATGTATTTAAATACTCATAAAAGTATTTAAATACTGTGTTTAAATACATGACAACCAATGTATTTATAAATACATTTCTAAATACACAAATGTATTAAATACGTATTTAAATACAATTGTATTTAAATACTGCCCAGCTCTGAGTAGTAGTAGTAGTAGTAGTAGTAGTTTGCTGTTGTTGTTGTTGTTGTTGTTGTTGTTGTTGTTGTTGTTGCTGTATATAGTGGTGATAGTAGCAGTAATAGCAATAATGGCAAAATAATACGGATACTGACAATGATGATAATAATGGCACACAGACGGTACCGTAATCATCATTCTCCTTAACTCATGCCCTTTATATTTCTGTCCGTAATCATGCCAAATATTTTCTTCAACTTACAGTGAATTCCTTCATTCATAGAAATGTCAAAATTTTCTCAATCAACTCCTCTCGTGACTTCTGGCATCTAGCTAATAACACCTCTAACAATTTATTTTCTTCATATTTCCCTGCTATGCTTCACCCATATGGCTCCACAGTTGTCCTCATCTATTTCTAAAGCTGAATTCTTTGTTTCAAACCTTTGCTGAAATTCCACTCTGGTTGATGAAAGGCTTGTTCCTCTTTTTCCTCCATCCCCTGACTATTTATGCATGTTATTAAGATTTTTCGTAATGGTCCTTTATATGCCCATTCTGTTCTAGATCATGGGAAAGGCATACGGTCCTGACGGAGTCCTTCCTATTGTTCTCAAAAACTTTGCTTCTGTGCTTTCACCCTGCTTGGTCAAACTTTTCCGTCTGTGTCTATCTACTTCAATCTTTCCTTCTTGCTGGAAGTTTGCTGATATTCAACCTGTTCCTAAGAAGAGTGTCCGTTCTAATCCTTCAAACTACGTCCTATAGCTTTGACTTCTTGCCTTGCTAAAGCTTATTTTCTTCATATTTCCCTGCTATGCTTCACCCATATGGCTCCACAGTTGGTCTCATCTATTTCTAAAGCTGAATTCTTTGCTCAAACCTTTGCTGAAAATTCCACTCTGGTTGATGAAAGGCTTGTTCCTCTTTTTCCTCCATCCCCTGACTATATTATGCATGTTATTAAGATTTTTCGTAATGGTCCTTTATATGCCCATTCTGTTCTAGATCATCGGAAGGCATACGGTCCTGACGGAGTCCTTCCTATTGTTCTCAAAAACTTTGTTTTCTGTGCTTTCACCCTGCCTGGTCAAACTTTTCCGTCTGTGTCTATCTACTTCAATCTTTCCTTCTTGCTGGAAGTTTGCTGATTTTCAACCTGTTCCTAAGAAGAGTGTCCGTTCTAATCCTTCAAACTACCGTCCTATAGCTTTGACTTCTTGCCTTGCTAAAGCTTTTTAATCTATTCTTAATAAGAAGATTCTTAAGCATCTATCTACTCACAATTTCTATCTGAACATCAGTACGGTTTCCGTAAAGGGCGGTCCACTGGCGATCTTTTAGCTTTTCTAACTGAATTTTAGTCATTCTCTTTTAGGAGTTTCAGTGAACCAATTGCTGTTGCCCTTGACACATCAAAAGGTTTTGATAGAGTATGCCACAAATCTTAAATTTCCAAACTGCCCTCATTCAGTTTCTATACATCTCTCTGCACCTTCATCTTAAGTTTCCTTTCATACCGTTCTATTGCAGCTACTGTAAACGGTCACTGTTCCTCTCCTAAGTCGATCAATAGTGGTGTTCCTCAGGGTTATGTCCTATCATCCACTTTCTTTCTATTATTAAAATAAAAATTCAATAATTATTATTCATGATCTTCAAAGTCAAACTCAATGCCCTATTCACTTCTACGCTGATGATTCTACCCTACATTTTTTCAATGTCGTTCATTAGACGTCCAACTTAACAGGAACTAAGTGATTCACTGAGAGATACCACGACGGCCTATTTCTGAATCTTTATGAATCTTTTAACTTTTTTTAATCTTTAACTTCTGATTGAGGCAAACAAACGTTGTTCATTCAATGTCTTAAAAACTCAATTTCTTCACATATCTTTTTTTTTTTTTTTTTTTTTTTACATATGCACATGTCCTATTGTGCATGTAGGAAATGACCACAAGGGCTCGGATGGTAGTGGGCCCTAGAGCTTCACTCGAGGGCTGTGATGGTTGGCCCTCTTTCGAGGTGGCGCAAGCAGGATTTTTATAGTGACGCCTGTGATTAGGTCATGCGGGCCCCTGTGTCCTCCGATGCACTCGCAATCAAAGGTAGAGTTATGGGCAGCATGTGGGTTTTTCTTAGGCTACTCGATGGTTCAGAAAATTTTTAAGTGGATTTTGGTTCTCAACGGGCATCGAACTTGGTCACCGAGAACGCCACTCGGAGATGCAAACCACTCTGCTACCGCCTCTCTCATCTATTCGAAAAAAACTTCCAGACAACTATCCCTCTTCTTGAGTGACACTCAATTATCTCCCTTTCTTTACAATAAACATTCTTGGACTATCCTTTAATAAAATTATGAACTGATCTTACACTTTATCTCTTGTTAAAACAGCTTCTAAGAAGGTACCAATAGTACGTGTCGTGGGGCGCCTGCGTCCATTTTTTTCTCCCTCCCAGTTGTTTGCACGGTACAGGGGGCCCGATCCGCATATGTATGGAGTATGTCTCACATGTTTTGAGGGGGATCCACTAATATATCTAGGCCGGATTACCCATTAGGGCAAATAAGCCATGGCTTAGGGCTCCGCGCTTCAGAGGGCCCTGCGCAATTTTAATTACTGCCAGCTAAAAAAAAAACTCCTAAATCAATGTAAGGTATAGTGGGAAAAAAATGAATTGAGAAGAAGCTTGTAAAAGGCTATTCTGAAGAAGAATTTTCCAAGCTTGCCTGTGATGTAATGAGAAAAAAATCCGTTGAGGAATGAAGTGTGTCATAGACCACTATATACCTGGACTGTTCACGCGACAATGTTTTGAATTGCGGGCTGCATAGGGGCCCGCGGGGCGCCCCACAAAGAGATATAGTGGTCTATGGACTATCATATAGACTGGTTTATCAGTATATATGGTATACTGTAATCTTCGTAAATGTTTGTTCTATAATATTATCAAAAAAAAAACAGTAAAACACGCTAAAGAAATGCCATTACGCGACTATGAAGAAATATGCATGAACTTAATATTCACTTAACTCTTCCCATATAAAACTTTGCGAGTCAATTTTTATCATGAAGGGTATCAATAGAAGCGCAATTTTATTAGCTTTCCATTGATGTATTTCGTTATCTGATAAATTAATTAGAACCATGTATAAATTAGCGTTAAATAAATAAATAAAATCATCAATCGGGTAATTTTCCCGATTGATGATGTATTTATTTACTTATATATTTCGTTTTCTGATAAATGAATTAGTACCATGTATAATTAGCGTTGCCTAAAAAATAACCTCATCAATCGGGAAAATTACCAGATTGATGATTTTATTTATTTAGTTAACGCTAAATATGCATGGTTCTAATTCATTTATCAGATAACGAAATATAGCAATGGAAAGCTAATAAAATGCGCTTCTATTGATACCCTTCATGATAAAAGTTGACTCGCAAAGTTATAAATGGCGAAGAGTTGAAGTGAATATTAAGTTCATGCATATTTCTTCATAGTCTCGTAATGGCATTTCTTTAGCGTGTTTTACTGTTTTTTATTTGATAATATTATAGAACAAACATTTACGAAGATTACAGTATATCATATATACTGATAACCAGTCTATATGATCCGTATATATATATATATATGAATCCGAGCGGCCCTCCGACTTCGGGCCCTTGCGCGACAGGCCGATATTCCGTGCGCAGTCCAGGTATACAGTGGTCTATGAGTGTGTAAATGAAATGTGTTTTTTGAGCAGAATCGTATGATTAATTATCGATAAAAGTTATTGGCAAAATGACACGGAGTAAAAAAAAATATATTTATCACCAAAAAAAAAAGGCTAAAATGTAGACCGTGATATTTTATAACGTAAATTTCATTGTCATTTGGGGGGACGTTGCAAAAATGAGCATATTTTAATTAGGACATATTTCTTGTAAGTTTAGTATTTAAGGAGGGAAATGGCAGATAAGTTCTATAGGCCTTATTGTGTACGTGAAGACGAAAACTTTTTTTTATAATTCCAAAGGTACGTGAAAATGATCTCAGTAATAAATGTGTATAATGACGGTATAAATACTTATTATTCAATGTAATTTTCCCAGTGATGAATATTAGTGGAGATTGAAAAATTGTTGGTTGCATTTATAGGGGGAAAATAAGCTTAGAGAGGTAATGAATTGCTTTGAGTATCAAATATCGGCAAGCAAAGACCAGTTTCGTGATCGCCATCATAAGAAGCCCCTATAAACCGACATTCATCCAAATAGGGAGATATTTATTTTTGCCCAAAATCTGCAGGGTATGGGTCCAGGATTTTTTTTATGGAAATCACATTTTCATTAATATCACAGTAATCATACACGTAAGGACAAAATGGTATAGAACATAAAAAAATGCAGCTCTTAAAGGCCGAGCCGGTGGTATAGGCGTAAGTGAAATTCATGCATAATAAAGGCAACACATCAAATTATTATAAAAATAAAAATAAACTATATATCTCGAGAATGTGACATTTTAGGACTAAACGGACTGTGCCATTGCGTAGATCTCGTCAAACCGGACCAAATTATTGATGTCTTTTTTCTGTTTAGATCCATAGTTTAGTCGGAAAAGTCCAAAAACCAATGAGGCCAAAATTTTGAGGAATTTGGCAGCCCGCAAAAATGTTTTTTTTTATTTACATATATATGTAAAAATGATCTTTGTAATAATTGTGTAAAATGACGCAGTAAATATTTGTTATTCAATGTAATTTTCCCAGTGATGTATATTAGTGGAGATTAAGTAATGTTTGTATGCATTTATAGGGCGTAAATAAACTAACTGAGGGAAAAAAATTGCTTTAAGAATCGACTATCGGCAAACAAAGACCAGATTCGTGATCGCCATCATTAGAAGCCCCTATAAACCGAGTTGCATCCAAATAGGTAGATATTTATTTGCGGCCAAAATCTGTAGGCTATTTATTGTCCAGGATATTTTTTTATGGAAATCACATTTTCATTAATATCACCTTAACCATACACGTAAGGACAAACTGGTATAGAACATAAAAGATGCCGCTCTTGAAGACCGATCCGGTGGTATATGCGAAAGTGAAATTCATGCATAAATGAAGGCACAAATCAATGTATTATAAAAACTTTAAAAAAACAATATATCTCGAGAATGTGACATGTTAGGACTAAACGGACTATGCCATTGCGTAGATCTCGTCGAACCGGACAAAAATTATTTATGTGGTATTTCTGTTTAGATCAATAGTTTAGTCGGAAAAAGGGCAAAAACCAAATTAGGCCAAATCGTGAGGAATTTGGCAGCCCGAAATGTTTTATTTTTTATTTATATATATACGTAAAAATGATCTCAGTAATAGCTGTGTATAATGACGCAGTAAATATTTGTTATTCAATGTAGTTTTCCCAGTGATGAATTAGTGGAGATTAAGTAATGTTTATATGCATTTATAGGCGTAAATAAGCTAACTGAGGGAAAAATTGCTTAAGTAGTCGTCCAGACATTTCATCATTCCTGATTTATGCAGTCAAATCATGCCATTGACGAGTATATCAACAATACGTCGTCACTTTTTGTATCCAGTCAGCCGTTTTTAAATAATCCGCAATCAAAATCTGCAAATTCCCCGAGTTCTCAAAACGCACTCAAGATTTGCAGACGCTCAGGCTCAGGCTCCGTGACGTACCATCAGGGAGGCTCATCTCCGCGCTTGATCAGAGAGGCACGTAAACACAGAGATAAATATAATACTGAAAATGTTGGGTGTTTCTGATAGATTTGTTTTGCTATATGCCACATGCATGCATCTTTATGGGTGCAGCAAGACAGCTGTGCCCTTTTGAGAAAAGTTTGCACACGGAAAGGAGTGGCGTGTGTAGGAGTGGAGTGCGGATGGCGTGTGGTGATTCACGCCTATAGTGTGTTGGGGCGAACAGTTGTGTTGAGAAACGGTGTGTAGTGAGGGTAGCGATGGACCACCACGACTGTGAGGCTTTGCCTCTTAACAAGACCAAGTAAACCAAGTAAACCAGTTGTGGAGTGGGCGTGGGCGTGCCCTGTGGTGGTGTGGCTGTCACACTTTCTGCCTTCCCGCCCGCATATTTTCCAACTCTTTGCTGTAGTTAATGCTAGTATGTGGTTCCGAGGAATTACGTTTGACTGTAGCTCCAAAACTAACCATAGGATTTTCTCGAAAGTACCTTCATTGTGATTCCCACACACACATGGTTTAACCTTATTTACCAATCCATGTTTTGGAGAAGTGCCAGGTCCTCCTGCTGAACCTCAGGCTCTGCTAACACCTGTTCATCCACCTCGTACTCGGGCTCAAACATATAGGATCCCATGACAATCTGAGGTTCGTTTTCCTCATAGTATACGCGACCAGCGTCATTTCTTTCGGTGTCAGATTGAACATCGTACTCTAGATCTGTCACAGCGACAGATTCACTGTCTGACACCGAAGTTCAATCGCTCATCATAACATTTGCCGACAGGTGTCAGACAGAGTGTCTGCGGGCGTCCCTGTTCTGACGTCATCTATAACAGTCGTAGCCCTGTTGGAGGGAAGATTTTTTTTTTCGCGCGCTTTTTACAAAAGTCGTGTTTTTACGGAAATATGGCCTGGAAATCAATTATTTTTGGTGGATTAGGTGTTTTGAATGTACATTCAACATAATTCGGCAAAAAAAATTTGGGTCTGGACGACTACTTTAAGAATCGACTATCGGCAAACAAATACCAGATTCGTGATCACCATAAGTAGAAGCCCCTATAAACCGAGTTACATCCAAATCGGGAGATATTATTTTTCGGCCGGAATGTGCAGATATCACCTTAACCATACACGCAAGGACAAAATGGTATAGAACATAAAAGATGCAGCTCTTAAAGGCCGAGCCGGTGGTATACGCGTAAGTGAAATTCATGCATAAATAAAGGCACACATCAAATTATTATAAAAAATAAAAATAAACTATATATCTCGAGAATGTGACATTTTAGGACTAAACAGACTGTGCCATTGCGTAGATCTCGTCAAACCGGACCAAAATTATTGATGTCTTTTTTCTGTTTAGATCCATAGTTTAGTCGGAAAAGTCCAAAAACCAAATGAGGCCAAAATTTTGAGGAATTTGGCAGCCCGCAAAAATGTTTTTTTTTATTTACATATATATGTAAAAATGATCTTTGTAATAATTGTGTAAAATGACGCAGTAAATATTTGTTATTCAATGTAATTTTCCCAGTGATTAATATTAGTGGAGATTAAGTAATGTTTGTATGCATTTATAGGGCGTAAATAAGCTAACTGAGGGAAAAAATTGCTTTAAGAATCGACTATCGGCAAACAAAGACCAGATTCGTGATCGCCATCATTAGAAGCCCCTATAAACCGAGTTGCATCCAAATAGGTAGATATTTATTTGCGGCCAAAATCTGTAGGCTATTTATTGTCCAGGATATTTTTTTATGGAAATCACATTTTCATTAATATCACCTTAACCATACACGTAAGGACAACTGGTATAGAACATAAAAGATGCCGCTCTTGAAGACCGATCCGGTGGTATATGCGAAAGTGAAATTCATGCATAAATGAGGCACAATCAATGTATTAAAAAAACTTTAAAAAAACAATATATCTCGAGAATGTGACATGTTAGGACTAAACGGACTATGCCATTGCGTAGATCTCGTCGAACCGGACAAAAATTATTTATGTGGTATTTCTGTTTAGATCAATAGTTTAGTCGGAAAAGGTCAAAAACCAAATTAGGCCAAATCGTGAGGAATTTGGCAGCCCGAATGTTTTATTTTTTATTTATATATATACGTAAAAATGATCTCAGTAATAGCTGTGTATAATGACGCAGTAAATATTTGTTATTCAATGTAGTTTTCCCAGTGATGAATATTAGTGGAGATTAAGTAATGTTTATATGCATTTATAGGGCGTAAATAAGCTAACTGAGGGAAAAAATTGCTTTAAGAATCGACTTTCGGCAAACAAATACCAGATTCGTGATCACCATAAGTAGAAGCCCCTATAAACCGAGTTACATCCAAATCGGGAGATATTATTTTTCGGCCGGAATGTGCAGATATCACCTTAACCATACACGCAAGGACAAAATGGTATAGAACATAAAAGATGCAGCTCTTGAAGGCCGATCCGGTGGTATACGCGGAAGTGAAATTCATCCATAAATAAAGGCACAAATCAATGTTTTATAAAAACTTTAAAAAACTATATCTCGAGAATGTGTCATGTTAGGACTAAACGGACAGTGCCATTGCGTAGATATCGTCGAACCGGACCAAAATTATTGAGGTTTTTTTCTGTTTAGATCAATAGTTTAGTCGGAAAAGGGCAAAAACCAAATGAGGCCAAAATTTTGAGGAAATTGTCAGCCCGAATTTTTATTTTTTTTATATATACATATATACGTAAAAATGATCTCAGTAATAATTGTGTATAATGACGCAGTAAATATTTGTTATTCAATGTAATTTTCCCAGTGATGAATAATAGTGGAGATGGAATAATGTTTGTATGCATTTATAGGGGGGAAATATAAATAAAAAAAATTATTTACATATATACGTAAAAACGATTTCAGTATTAATTGTGTATAATGACAGTATATATAATTGTTACTCAATAAATTTTTCCCAATAATGAATAATTGTTGATCGGTAAAAACCGTACGCTAATATTCATACCCTAACTCCCAAAGCGTAAGTCGTAGAGCGTTTGTACATTTGTTTGTTTGTACAGGCAAAAGATAGTAAACCCTACGTTACTTCAAATATGTTAACGGTCATTGAGCCGACAAAAGTCGTATAACTCGTCACAAGGAAAAATAACGTTAAATCCATACATGGCAACTTGCGAACCAAAAGTCACAGACCATTGGTGATGGTTTCCGCTAGACCAGCAATGGCCGCACAACAAAACATGTATTCCAAACGTTGGCCGTTAAATGTCCAATGAACGCGTCACAACCAAAAAACCGTAAAATCCATACATGGCAACTCGAGAACTAAAAATCACCGAGCAAATTGGACGGCTTTTTAGAACATCACATTTGACGTACAACAAAACATGTATTCCAACTGTAGGCCGTTATATTTCAAATAAACGCTGCAGAACGCAAAACACGGTCTAAGTCCAGCTCACGTTCCTCTATTATATATTTCTTCTATCTTCTTCTATATTAATATAAGCGAAAGTGTGTCTGTCTGTCTGTCTGTCTGTCTGTCTGTCTGTCCGTCTGTGTGTGTGTGTGGTATAGGTTCCGCCCCCCGTGGCGCAATCACCTCATATGGCACATTTTTGGAACCGGTTGACCAGGGGAAGGTCATAAGCCCACTTATAAGATGATCCGATCACTTTTTTTTTTTTTTTAGCAGCCTATTAGCGATAATTGTGAAAAAAAAGTGGGTTGCGAGAATTGAGGAAACCTTGATGTAGGGTGATGGGTAATGGGTGAGTGAATGGGTGGGGTGATGGGTAATGGGTGTGGGGTGATGGGTGAGTGAATGGGTGGGGGGTGATGGGTTGGGGGTGATGGGTGATGGGTGAGGGAATAGTTGGGGGGTGATGGGTAATGGTAAATATAAGCGAAAGTGTGTCTGTCTGTCTGTCTGTCTGTGTGTGTGTGTGTGTGTGTGTGTGTGTCTGGTATAGGTTCCGCCCCCGTGGCGCAATCACCTCATATGGCACATTTTTGGAACCGGGTTGACCAGGGGAGGGTCATAAGCCCACTTATGAAATGATTCGATAACTTTTTTTTTTTTTTTTTTTTTAGCAGCCTATTAGCGATAATTGTGAAAAAAAAAGTGGGTTGCGAGAATTGAGGAAACCCTTGATGTAGGGTGATGGGTAATGGGTGAGTGAATGGGTGGGGTGATGGGTAATGGGTGTGGGGTGATGGGTGAGTGAATGGGTGGGGGGTGATGGGTTGGGGGTGATGGGTGATGGGTGAGGGAATAGGTGGGGGGTGATGGGTAATGGTAAATATAAGCGAAAGTGTGTCTGTCTGTCTGTCTGTCTGTGTGTGTGTGTGTTGTGTGTGTGGTGTGTCTGGTATAGGTTCCGCCCCCCGTGGCGCAATCACCTCATATGGCACATTTTTGGAACCGGGTTGACCAGGGAAGGTTTTAAGCCCAATTATGAGATGATCCGATCACTTTTTTTTTTTTTTAGCAGCCTATTAGCGATAATTGTGAAAAAAAAGTGGGTTGCGAGAATTGAGAAAACCTTGATGTAGGGTGATGGGTAATGGGTGAGTGAATGGGTGGGGTGATGGGTAATGGGTGTGGGGTGATGGGTGAGTGAATGGGTGGGGGGTGATGGGTTGGGGGTGATGGGTGATGGGTGAGGAATAGGTGGGGGGTGATGGGTAATGGTAAATATAAGCGAAAGTGTGTCTGTCTGTCTGTCTGTCTGTGTGTGTGTGTGTGTGTGTGTGTGTCTGGTATAGGTTCCGCCCCCCGTGGCGCAATCACCTCATATGGCACATTTTTGGAACCGGGTTGACCAGGGGAAGGTTTTAAGCCCAATTATGAGATGATCCGATCACTTTTTTTTTTTTTTTTAGCAGCCTATTAGCGATAATTGTGAAAAAAAAGTGGGTTGCGAGAATTGAGGAAACCTTGATGTAGGGTGATGGGTAATGGTGAGTGAATGGGTGGGGTGATGGGTAATGGGTGTGGGGGAGGGGTGGGGTGAAGGGGTGGGGGGTGAGGGGTTTGGGGGGGGGTAAATGGGTGATGGGTGGGGGAATAGTGGGGGGTGTGGGAAAAGGGAAAAATAAGCAAAAAGTGTTTTTCGGGTCTGCCCCTTTTGTCTTTCTGTGTGTGTGTGTGTGTGTGTTTTTGGTATGGGGTTCCCGCCCCCCGTGGGCCAACCCCTATGTGGAACTTTTTGGGAACCGGGTTGACCGGGGGAAGGTTTAAAGCCCAATTATGAGTGTTTCCAAACCCACTTTTTTTTTTTTTTTTAGCGGGCCTTTTAGCGATAATTGTAAAAAAAAAGGGGGTTGCGAAAATTTGGAGGAAACCTTGATTGTAGGGTAAGGGGTTTGGGGGGTGAGGGAAAGGGGGTGGGGTGATGGGTAAATGGGGGGGGGTGAGGGGTTTGGGGGTGGGGGGTGTTTGGGTGGGGGAAAGGGGGGGGGGGGTGAGGGGTTTGGGGGTGTGGGTGTTGGTGAGGGAAATTAGGGGGGGGGGGTGAGGGTAATGGTGAGTGAAGGGTGGGGGGGAGGGGTTAATGGGGGAGTGAATGGGTGGGGGAAAAATACTACTTTTCACACCCATGATTTCAGGAAAGTTAAAAAGGGGGCTTTTCTGGAAGCCCGTGTTTGGGGGGCCCGAAGGCCCCCCACCAATACCCCTCCCCCGGGGGCTACCCAAAAAGTCCCCCCGGAGGGGGGTTTTTGGGTTTGGGGTAAAAATTTTTTTATAGCGTGGTTTTATGCGGGGGGGCGGGACAGGCTCGGGGGGGGTTTATCGTACGGGGGGAAAAAAAAAACCCCACCTAGGGTTTGTGTTAAAAAAATTTCATAAAGACAAAGTTGAGGGGGCCCACAAGCTTATGGGGAAGTGGGGGCCTCAACTTTTATTTAGACCTACACAAAGTCCGCCAGACGCCCCCGGAAGCCCCTTAAAAACCCAGTAAAATTTCACTTTAAACTCCCAGTAAAGCCCTTAAGTTCGGATTCGAAAAATTTTACTGAGGCCCAAAGTTGTAGAGCGAAAGAAAACTTTAGCTTTAAATGTGTATTAATGGGGCTAAAAATTTATTAAAAAATTCTAATTAAAAATTTTAATATTTGTTGATGGGGGAAGCTAATATTCATACTCTAACCCCCAAAACCCGTAAGTCTGGGAGGGTTTGTTTTGGGGAACGGGAAAAAAAGTTTAGAAAAACTCTCCCGTTGCTTCAAATATTTTAAACGGTCTTTGGGGGCCGAAAAAAAGTCGCATAAACGCGTCACAACAAAAAAAAACCCAAAAATTTCATACGTGGTAACCGCGAACCAAAAGTCACGGGATATGGTTGAGGGGTTTCCCGCAGCCCGGCAATTAGCCCTTTGAGCCGGGCCCAAGATATCGGAAACCACCTGGGGGGGACTAAACACGAATGGTACTAAAATTTTTATAGAGTGACTGTAAATACTTTAAAAGTTTGGAAAACCCTTTCCCCGGGAACGGGTGTTTTTTAGCTTTTTTTTTTTATGCAATGGGGGTGCCCCCCAAAAAAAAAGGTTTTTCACCCGTGACGCTCGGGGTTTTCCTCTTTTTCTTTAAAACAATCACACGATCTTTGCAAAAACTTTGGACACCTAGTAGAATTTGTTCTCTACCAGAGTTGTTCCTAGGTATTTTTAAAAATTTTCCTCATATTTTGGGTTTTCCCCAAAAAAAAATTTAAATTTTGGGGTTATTTTCCAAAAATTTGGAATAAATCCCTAAAAGGGGAAAAAAATTGAAAAATATTTTTCTAAAGCTTTGAGCAAATTTTGATTCTCTACAAGAGTTTTTCCCGTTTGGATTTTTAAATTTTTCCCCCAATATTTAGGGGTTTTATTTCATATATGTGATTTTTTGGATTTTTTGGGGGATAATTTATTTTTGGAAGGAGCAAACATATGTAGAATGGTTTCCAGAAAATGTGTTTGTTTGTTTGTTCATGTAATGTTTAATTTTAAAATTTTTTTTGCAGTGTGGGGCAAATGTCTGAGGGGCCATGATGCAACCATCAGCGGGGAAGAGGAGCAGGATCGACTGTATAATCCATGCTCTGATGCGTTTCCCTTGGTGTCCCCAAAAGGATTTGGGGCCTCCGGGAAAAACAAATTGCTCAGGGCTGCAGAGACAGGCAGCATGACCCCGCCCTGGAAGCACCCAAAGGGCCTTAAAGGGAAGGAGGAATCCCCAAAATCCCTTTATCCCCGTAAATGTCGTTCTCTTTACAATAAAGAAGTCACGGATTCTATCCTTGCCAAGGGGTCAAAATAGAATCAGCAAGCGTCCCCCAGGGGGGGGGGCATAAGGGATCCCCCTATACTAGCAGGGTGTATCCCAAAAAGTTTTGTCTCTTCTGCGAGAAGTCAAGCAAGTACATGAAAGCAGAAAAGGGAAAAGGGGCCACTCACCCAGTGTGTTGAGTACGAGCGATGAGAAGATCCGCAGAGCAGCAAAAAAGGGAAAAAATTCAACCAAGAGAACCCTTTGGTTTTACTTAGCAGAGACCTTGTTGCGCAGAGGGTCACTACCACAAGTCGTGCTAAAAAATTCTTCCAAAAAGATGTTCCCCCAGCGGCCGCCAGGTTTTGGTGCAGGTGAAAATCGGGAAAGGGAAAGCGGGGGAGCACGCACGAAGGGGCGAGATAGAAGCCCCGGGGAAAACTCTTCTTGTATATAAGGACTGAATTTTTCCCCCAAACCCAGAGGATCCCTTTGATAAACCTAAACACTAGGTTTGGGAAAAGATCCATGATGCCCGTGGTATTAACCCACTAAAACCAGCGACAAAGAAACATGTTCCCCGAAAGATTAAAAACCGATTTTGGGGAATCACTACGTTTTGCCCCAGATGAGAAAGGAAAGCTTCTATCTATCCACGCCCCCTCTCAAGGGGAGACCTTGCCGACAAGCACACAAAATGACAAAAGATTGCAAGAAGCAAGAGCAGCAAACTTGAAAAATTTTTAAACCCAAAAAGCAGGAATGCAGCTGAGGAAGAGATAAAAAGCAAGTGGATTTCAGCCATGGCCCCCCCCGATAAAGATCAAAAATTTTAATTCCCTTGCCCCCCAGCACTAAATTCCTGCACACCCTGTTTGGACGGGAGAGTTTTGAGTGGTAAAAACTCCCTGAAAGAGCTCAACGTTTGCCAATTTTGGCAGTGCCCTTGGTTTTTCCCTGTTCCCAGGGGCAAGAAAAAGGGCCACCCAAGCACGTACTGCTGTCCAATGCGTAAAGTTTTTGCCCGGAAACACAGAACTGACCCGAACTCAAAATCGTTTTGGCCACTGTGTTTTCCTACTAAGGGTTTGAGGAGACGATACCCCCTTTTTACCAGAAGCGGAATTTTCAAAGGGGACATTCCACTCCCCAAAGCAAAATCTCCCCTGGTGGGGTTCACCCCCGGCCCGGGGATAACATCGCCCGGACTTGAAGAAAAAACACTAAGGGGAAAGCAGGTACTTCTCACAGAGTCAATGGAAATTGCTGCCCCTTTCCGGGTTTGGAAGGCTCTGTCCCAAGAAGGTCCGGCCAGAGTTTAAACCAATTTCCCAAGATAAGAAGAAATCACTTGACCGCATCAATTCTGCCAATAAAACAATGTTGGGGGCGGGCAGGGCCACCCAGGATGGGGACTGCGTATGTGGGACACTCCAAAGAGGTCCAGGATTCAAAGACCAAAAACCCAATATCTGGTTTCTTACTCGAATGTCAGACCATGAAAACCAGTCCATCAGCATTTTGGACGGGGTTTTAAAACATCAAAATCCGCAGAGACATTGCAGTGGTCCAGGCACTGAAAGGGCAACCTCCCCATTTATCAATGCTCCCGCAACAAAATTTCCACCCTTTAATGAAGTCTTGGAGCAAACGCAAGGGCCTCAGCAAGTCCTTACAGCTTTAAAAAAGGTTGTGTGCGGTTTTTATCAAGCCCCTCTATGCCCAAAACTGCCCGGGTTTTCTGGAAACAAAAAGAAGTTTTAAGAACATTATCATCAGGATTGGGGGTCTTCCACACAAAACTGCAATTTTTAAAAAAGGGGGCAGGAAGCAGGGCTTAGAGTCTGTGTGTGGAAAAAAGGTGCATCGCAGAAAAAGGGTCAGTGTCAGGGGTTTAGGACGGCCGGAGGTACAACAGAACAGTGAGATGCACAAAACTCGTGTATGAAGCCCCGATGAGGCTTGCATGGAAAAACTTCCTCCCCTGGGTAGAAGAAAACCTTCAAGGGGCATACACCCTCTGGATGGAACACCGAAGAAATCAACAGCTTCCACAGCCCAAGTGTCTCAGGGGAACCCTTTTAAAAAGTGGGAGAGTGAAAACCCGCAAATATCCTGAAAGCTCTTCCAAGTTTATCTGAGACCCTAAGAGTGAACAAAAAAACCTCTCAGATTTTTGGATGTATACCTGGGCAGGTTGGGATTTATGCGGACCCGGCGAGCCTCCAAAAGAAGGCAAAGGATGCTTTTCCCCAGGGCAATCCGACAGATGATACCCCTTTGGGGTTTTTCCCCATGACAAAGGGTGAACTTTGCCCCCATTTGACCTATAATTGGGGGGGGCCCTGAGTCCGACGCCCATTTAACACCCAGAGGTCCCCCAACATTTATGCAAGGTGGCTTTTCGGTCCAGATCGGTTTGCAAGAATCCCTTTGGACGGGATTCCTGGGACCCGACCCTCGAAGAGGGGCGATCAACAAAGGGCACCCAGACACCAGGGGGCACAAAAAGGGTTTAGCCGGAAAAGGGGGAGCTGTCGCCAGGTACTAATGACACGGAGTATCGCAGCAGATACTTGAGGAAGTAGGGCCATGGTAGTAGGCCAAAAAATATACTGGGCTTCAAACCCCCCAAAACCTACAAAATGCCCAAAGGGTTAGAAGAGAGAGGCCCATCCAATTTTGTTCAACTGAGGAGGGCCAGTGGTTGAACCCTTCAACGCAGAGCAAGGAGATTTTTTTGTAGTTTTTTCCCAAAAAGCGACTACAGAAACCCCCAGAAGTTGCCAAAGGACCTTTAGGGGGCCCACGGGAAAAGGAGAGGAGCATATCAAAACCTTTAAGGAAGAGCGCCTGGAGGGCCGATACGCCAAATTTCAGTTTCATACACGATGACCCCCCAAAAACGAAAATGAGAAATTCCCCTAAACATCAGAATGGGAAACCACGCTAACCCAAGGGCCCTGCCAAGGAGCTAAACTTGAAGGCTGACAGGGAAAACCCATTTTTGGGCCCGATGATCCTTTTTGTGAGACAGAAAGCTCCCAAAAAGAGTGATGTCTTTGGGTCATCCCTGGGGCCCCTTTCCAAAGGGCAAATTTCAGCGGGGATTGGGGCTCTCCGCAAAAACCAACAAGGCCCGCCCTAGCAAGGGAGTTGGGAGGAATGTTTCCCTGCAGAGGTGATCCCCCACCCCGGGTACCCTTTAAATTTATGGGAGAGCCTGGTTCCCGAAAATTTAAAAACGGGCAAAACTTTTCACAGTTGCAGGCACAGCATGAGTCACTTGTCCATGAGGGTGTTTAAAGCAGGCGGGATTTATGTTGTGTTTTACGTTTACAAGGGGGACACCAAACAAAAAATGCAGAACGAGCCCCAAAAGAAGTGCAGGCCCAGGGATCCATTTAAAAAACATTCAACCCGGGGGACAAACCCAGCATGGAGAAAGGTTCTCGGGGAGTTCCTCCAACAAGGCAAAATCTCAAACAAGTTCCCGGGGAAAAAGAATGGAAAAAACCACAAACAAGGGGGAAGGGGCCCAGGGCAAGGAGCTGTTTTGTTTCCCCTTTTGGGGCAGCTCGGGTTCAAGACCCCCAAAGAGCAGTGGGAAGAGGGCCTGAAATTAATTCCCAAATCAAAAAGAAGCGGGGAAAACGCCCCCTTTTCCATTTCACTTCATGCCCCCGCAGAATCGGGGTTTCAAGTCGTCATCATCACTGCCCGAGGATTACAGACGTTGGCCCGTGTCTGGGCATGTGCCCAAAAAGATCCCATTTTTCCCCTGTTTCCCGGGAAATGCGGGAAAGAAGGAAACCCGGCAAGATTCCCGGGTATCACCACACTGAGCCGTAAGGGGGGCAGCGTGTGTGATTAATTTTGGATGGGATGCCCTTTTCAGGGTGTGATACCCTCAGTCATTTGCTGGCCCGGGGGGGGATGACGACACTCAAACAGGTGAAGAGGACAAGACATACGGTGCTTTCCACGAACTTGGGGGCTCCCTGGGGGAAATGTCTCCTGAAATCTTTGAGAAGTAAGGGAAAACACCTTTTCCCCCATTTTTACCTGCCATCTAACCCCCACAACTGAGGGGTGAAAAAGCTTCGGGATGAGCTTTCTGTGCGAGACGTGGAGAGGTGGAGTCAAGTTTAAAATCCCTCCCCCCTTTTGAGGACTGCTTTCATGCATGCACTACGTCAAAAATCCCAAAGGGTGCGATTGGAGGAAAGTCTGCAGAGCCAGCCATTTGTTTCGAACCCCAAAAGACTTTCGGCGGATGACAGATAGGACGGAAAACTGGGTGTCAATGGAATTTCGGGCTCACCGCACCAAAATGCTGTTTTGCAGTATGTCCCGCAAATGTTGTTTCGGGGATGCGAACTCCCAAGTGCACTTTCCCCAGCAATGGCCTGAAGGGTACGGGCATGTGCAGGTTAAGGGCAGGGCCCGAACAAAGGTATGAAGAAAAAGCCGGTTAAACACAACAGTTTAAAAATTTCCCAGTCTGGGGGTAGATGATATTGAAAGGGGGGATTAATTGGCCCTAATAGTAAGTACAAGCCCATGGCCCGCTTAGTGGTATTTTCCCGGATTTATTAAATTTTGACAATTACTATATTCATTTTTGTGGGCATTTAGGCCCTTTCCCGTCCCCCAAAAAGAATTTTTAAAAATTTTTTGAAAATTTTTGGTAGGGTTTTGGGCTATTCAAGAAGTATAACGACCATTAAGGTACCAGTGTGCAAGGGCTTTCATATCCCAAAAAATAAAAAAGAGCCCTGTAGCAAGCTTAAAAAAACCAAAAAGGGAAATTTGTCACCCCGGGGGTACCCATTTTCCAAAATTCGGGTCTTGGGGAAAGGGTAAATGGCCCCCACAAAAAAACATGTATTCCAAACGTTGGCCGTTAAATGTCCAATAAAAAAGCGTCAAAACGAAAAAAACCCTTAAAAAACCATACCTGGCAACTTTGAGAAATAAAACACAGAACAATTTGGACGGGTTTTTAGAAACCCTCACATTTGACCGTTTTGAAAAAAACATGTATTACAAAATGTAGGCCCCTTTAAAATTTTAAATAAACGCGGCCCCGAACCGCAAAACACGGTCAAATTTCCCGCTACGTTCCCTTTTTTTTTTTTTTTTTTTATATAATAATATATTTTAAAATTTTACAGGAAGGTCTCGTTTTACGAGCATTCGATATACGAGAACCGTGAAAGAATGGATAAATTTGGGTTTTTTTTTCAATATACGAGACCGAAAACCCAAAGTTAAAACATTCAATGGGGTGGGGGTAAAATTTCCCCGTTATTTACTAAAGTAAATTACAAGTTATTTACTAAAATTTTAAACATTTTCTGACTATATGATTTTTCCTAAGGTTGTACGATAATCATCTGAAAATAACGTGCAGACTGGCCAACGACTGCTCGAGACTGGTATTAGCAAGGTAGGAAGTCTCCAGGCTCGCTTATTATTGTTTGGTATGCTATGAAATATCATTTCTCTAGGTGAATGTAGACATATGATTGCATTTGGATGGATATCATTCATATATATGAGAAAAGAGATGAAATACACAGCAAGGGACTCATCCACGTTTGGCAGCGCGGCCTTTGGCAGCAGCAGCAGCAGCGATGAGCCAGCCCATGAAGCCCGTGAGGGGATATCAATACCACTAGACCAAGGGAGATAGATGTCTTTGGTAATATTTAGTAGGGGAGCGAGAACCCCTTGAGGAATCCTATGATCCCTGGTGATATCCTATGGTGCTATCACAGGGGTGGGAGCTGACTGTCTTCTTCAGGAAGGCACAGGTGAGGCGGATGACGGCGGGTTTTTACTCAAAAGTTTTGAGTGGCGCTGGCCGCTGGAGCCGCCACCTCCTCCGCCACTATAGGTTTGGGCAGGCTTAAACGTCTTATTACTCGTTATTATACAACTTAGTGATTATGGTGAGATGTATTATACACGTGTCATTATCTAAATCAATGTAGCACCGTGTGTCACCTTAAATAAGGGTGATTTAAAGATGTTATGATGAGGTGACTGCTGGGCAGTGAGTGACGGAGAAATTCTTGCCGCGGCCCCACCGCCCCATAACACAAATATTCACTATTTCACCCACATACACACCTTCTAACATCAAAACACTAGCAACACAGGCTTTTTACTTATATATCTTACTATCTGATACATTAAAAACTCCTTAAAACGCAAGCATTCCGAATAAACGAGAATTAGTTTGGGATGACGGGGACAGAGGGCGGAGAGGCAGTCTGGCATGCCATTCTTGCCGGAAATATGTCTCGCTGACTTGTGATTGGTCGAGAAGTTTTAAAAACAGTTGTCATTGGCTGGTGACTGATGATGAGCTTGATGACATCATTTATGTTTTAAGTTAATTAATGTGCAGTAATGTTATTTTGTTTGCTATTTTCACTTTCAGAATGGTTTTTCTACAGAATAGTAGTACAGTGTAGGTAATATAGACGCTGTGTGTTTGTTGTGTTTGCTATAGTTTATTTTAGCTTGAAAACATGTCTTTTTTTTTTTTTTTTTTTTTTTTTTTTGATGGGTCCTGGAACCAAACCTAATTTTTCCCATTAGTTTTTTTTTTCGTTATACGAGATTCGTTTACGATATCCCAGGTGGAACCTAACTGCTCGTATTTTGGGACCTCCCTGTATAGCGTGGTTTTATGGGGGGCGGGGGGGGCAGGCTCAGGGGGTTTTTATCGTCAAAAAAGCCTTTTACGGCGCGTTTTCAAAAAATTTTCACTAAACCCAAAGTTTAAAGGGGAAAGCTCATCAAAGTGTGTCTCAACATTTCTTTCGACCTACATTAAGTCCCCCAACACCACGAACCCCCAAAAAACCACTATAATTCATTTTAAACCACAGAAACCCACTTAAGTTGAGATTCGATAAATTTCACTGACGACCAGTTGTAGAGGCGAAAACTCTTCAAAAAGGGCCCCTCACATTGCCGTAACACCTACTTAAGTCCGCCAGACGCCGTAAAGGTCATTCTCATAAAAAAATCGTTTTAGTTTGTTTAAGATCTGGACGTACGCGCACGTCGCAATTTTAAAACCGGGGGTCAAAAAGCTAAAACCCCCACCCCCTTTTTAAGATCTGCGACGTGGCGCACTCGCGATTTTAAAACCGGGTCAGAACAGGTTCCCCTAGCTTGTTAAGATCTGCGACGTGCGCCACGTCGCGATTTTAAACCCGGGTAAAAACTTAACCTGCCTTGTTTAAACCGGGTCAGTAAATTTTGCGGGGCGGGGGGGGGCAGGCTCAGGGGGGTTTTTCGTACGAAACCCATTCGGCGAGATTCAAAAGTTCACTGAACAAAGTGTAGGGGGCCAAAAGCTCTAAGGGAATTGGGGGCCTCAAATTTCATTGACCTACACTAAGCCGCCAGATGCCACGAAGCTTCCCTGAAAACCCTATAATTCACTTCAAACCAAAGAAAAGCCACTTAAATTCGGATTCGAAAAATTTCACTGACGACAATGTTGAGGCGCAAAAAACTCTATCGGGAAATGTGGCTCAAATTTTTATTCAGACTCACTAATCCGCCAGACCCGGAAAGCTCACTTCTCATACAAAAACGCCCCGTTTTCGCCCAAAAATCTGTTTCCTGTCCCTAATTTTCCCCCGTTATTTTTACCCAAGTAGTGGGTTTTGGGTGGATACTCGTTAAGGGCTAAGGGCCTAGCACCCAAGAAAAGTGAAAAAAAAGGTTGGTTGGGGGGTGGGTGGGGGGGGGGGGTTTGGTTTTTGTGTGTTTTTTTTTTGTTTATCAGCATAAAAGATATTACTGTTATCTTTTGGGAAAATTTTTGTTTTCTATAATATTATCAAAAAAAAAAAACCTTTTAAAAACACAAAAAAAAGGGCCCTTTTGAGACTTTCAAGAAATTTGCATTACTTAAACTCTTTGCCATTTAATATTTTTTCTCCCAAACATTTTACATGGGGAAAAATCAAAAGAATGGAGTTTAAATTGCTTTCCATTATATATTTTTGTTTAGGATAAATGAATTAGCGGGATGCATAAAATTTGCGTAACTAGATTAAAAAATCATGAAATCGTATAATTTCCTACCTAATATATGTTTTTCAGTATAAAATATATACCGTTATCTTCGGAAATGTTTGTTCTATATATTATCAAATAAAAACCGTAAAACACACTAAGAAATGCCATTATGAGACTTTCAAGAAATATGCATGAACTTAAACTTTTCGCCATTTAATATTTTGTGAAAAAACTTTTTACATGGAGAATATCAATAGAAGCGGAATTTAATTAGCTTTCCATTGATATATTTCCTTTTCTGATAAATTAATTAGAACCCTGCATAAATTAGCGTTAACTAAATAAATAACATCATGAAATCTGGAATTACCCGATTTCATGATGTTATTTATTTAGTTAACGCTAATTTATGCATAGTTCTAATTTATTTATCAGAAAAGGAAATATATCAATGGAAAGCTATTAAATTCCGCTTCTATTGATATTCTCCATGTAAAAAGTTTTTTTCACAAATATTAAATGGCGAAAAGTTTTAAGTTCATGCATATTTCTTGAAAGTCTCATAATGGCCTTTCTTTATGTGTTTTTACGGTTTTTATTTGATAATATTATAGAACAAACATTTCCAAAGATAACAGTATATATTTTATACTGATAAACATATATTAGGTAGGAAATTACCCGATTTCATGATTTTTTATATTTAGTTAACGCTAATTTATGCATGCCGCTAATTCATTTATCACTAAACGAAATATATCAATGGAAAGCTAATTAAACTCCGCTTCTATTGATATTCTCCATGTAAAATGTTTGCGAGCAAAATATTAAATGGCGAAGAGTTTAAGTTAATGCATATTTCTTGAAAGTCTCATAATGACATTTTCTTTGTGGTTTTACGGTTTTTTATTTGATAATATTATAGAACAAACATTTTTCCCAAGATAACAGTATATCTTTTATACTGATAAACATTATATTAGGTAGGTAAACTTGTACGGGGAGCGGAGCGGGTGGTATCCTTATGGTGTGACGTCACGGGCGATCCACCAGGCCTTGTCTCTCGGTGGTCCTCGCTCAAACACGCACGGTCCAAGTCAGCTCTCGTTCCTGTAGTATCTGAACTGGTTAACGGTTGGCATTGTTTAAACGATATAACAATTATTCACATCTTTTTCTTTCATCCGTTTCTCCTCGTGTGTTGATATTTCTCCTTGGCTATAATGTCAAAACGGCACTTAAATTACACAGGTCATTTATCTACGATCATTTTTTCATTAACCACAGCAAAAGCCTAGAACATTCTTCATCTACAAGCTGTTAAAGCTTCTTTTCAATGTCAGTATAACGTGGGTGAATGTAGAACCGCTTGGCAATTTATTATTTCATAAAGCAAGCTCAGATTATTAGAAATCAAAACACTAAAGTTTATTTCAAATAGGATTTTTTTCTGATTGATAACACAGGAAGCCTCTTGAACCTGGTTTTATATTCGTCTATAATGTGGTGCAATAACATACGTTCTCAGATAATATGTTTTAACCGTTTGTCTAAGTGGGCTAAAAGGCACTCTCCATGAAAAATTAAATTCAGGCATCATTCTCATGAATTTTCCCATACACAAAGGGAGGCCTGTTGTACTCATGATTTATTTCCGTTTGTAAAAAAGGTTCTTACATATCATGTTTTCTATTACGCAGCCTATTTCATGTATCGCGTAAAGCCGGCCACACACACACCGGCGCGGCCTGTCCGGCCGACGAAAAGGGGCGTGGCTAGAGGCGGCCGGTGTGTGTGTGGGGGTGTTTTTTCATCCCGCGGGCCTGTCGCAGCGGCCGGATGAAAATCAGTCGGCGCTTGAAAATTCCGTCCGTCGCGGCCTGCCGCCTGCGTGTGTGTGGGTGCCTTCCGGCGCGGCCCGCCCCTCGCTCGGCCAGATAATGACTAATTGTACAGTTATAATTGTATTTATGATAATATAGGTATTATATGACGTATTATATATAGTATGACGTATTAATATAATATTATATATGGCTGCACATGCAGCCATCACCAACAAGTCATTTTCGGACAGCGGATTCATGTTGTCACACACGGCGGTCGACGTGTACTGTATATTTTCATGAGGCGGCCGGTGTGTGTGTGGGTCTCGTCCGGCGAACGATGCCTCGCCACTTTTTGTTGGCCGGACAGGCCGCGCCGGTGTGTGTGTGGCCGGCTTAACGGTTCTTTGGTTTGGTTTGGTTTGGTGCCATCAAAAGGCACCTCTTCAAGTTAAAAACACGCTTAATATTCTCATTTCTCAATGGATTTATTCCTAAATTACACCACAGGGAACACAGTTGCAATACGGACTTTTATTCTTCAATCACATTTTGCCGATATTTGATACTAAAAGCAATTCATTACCTCGGTAACCTTATTTTCCCCCTATAAATGCAACCAACAATTATTCATTCTCCACTAATATTCATCACTGGGAAAATTACATTGAATAAAAAGTATTTTAATTCCTCTTTAAACACATTTATTACTGAGATCGTTTTCACGTATCATTGGAAATATAAAAAAAGTTTTCGTCTTCACGTACACAATAAGGCCTATAGATCTTATCTGCCATTTCCCTCCTTAAATACTAAATTTACAAGAAATATGTCTTAATTAAAATATGCTCATTTTTGCAACGTCCACCCAATGACAATGAAATTTACGTTATAAAATGTCACGGCCCTACATTTTTGCCTTTTTTTTTTGGTGAAAAATTTATTTAGTATTTTACTCCGTGTCAGTTTGCCAATAACTTTCATCCTTTAATTAAATCATACGATTCTGCTCAAAACACACATTTCATTTACACACTTAAATTCATCAACCGATTTTTTTTCTCATTACACCACAGGCAAGCCTGGAAAATTCTTCTTCAAAATACCCCTTTTACAAGCTTCTTCTCCAATTCATCTTTAACGTGTTGTGCATGTTTAATCAATCAGTCAATCATTGGGGGCATTACGCCGGGGGCGCGTCGCCTCCCCCACCCTACGACACCACTCCCGGGGGTCACCACGCGCGATTTCCCATGCAGGCTCCTTTCCCATACCAAGCAGCTCTCGACAAGAAACATCAACTTGCCCCAGCCACGAGCCTTGTGGGCGCCCCCTTGGCCTCCTCCACGCCGGATTGTCTCTTACAGATACAACCCGATGGGAAAGATCGGTTTCAGGTAGCGTGCCACATGCCATATAGCCGAAGTTGGCGCTGACGGACTTGTAGGTAATAGGCCTCGATTCAGTCTCACGGTGCAATCGCTGATTTGACACGTAATCATCCCAGCGATACCCCATGATTCTGCGAAGACACTTATTACCAAAGGCATTGATTCGTCTCTTCAAGTCACTATTTAGTGTCCATGTCTCCACAACCATAGATAAGACAGGGATCACAAGCGACTTAAAAAGAATCCGGATCTTTGCCCTCCTGCACAGGTACCGACAACGCCAAATACTCCCGCTGAGCGAGTCCATAACACCGTGGGCTATGCCAATCCGCCGTAAGGTTTTTGACGTGACTCGCCGTCATTATGGACTGCGCTACCAAGGTATGTAAACCTTTCCAAGATCTCAATGTCCTCGCCACACGCATAAAACAGACTGTACTGCTTCATCTAGTAAGTCTCCAAATACCTGGACCTTGGTCTTGAGCCAGGAGACCGCAAGTCCCAAAGGCTTTGCCTCCTCGTGCAGCGCCTCGAGAGCCATCACCAGGACCTCCAGCGACTCAGCAAAGATTACTGCATCATCGGCAAAAACAAGAATCAGTGACCTTGGTTTTTTGCCGACGGATGCTCCACAATCATTTTGATCTACAACCTTGTCCAATACGCAGTCCATACAAGCGTTGAAAAGTGATGGGCAAGGATGCACCCTTGCCTCACTCCTGTATTCACAGGAAAGAAGCTGGATACACCTGCCCCACACTTCACAGAAACTCTCAGTCCCGGGAATACAGACCATTACAAACCAATAGCCCCTTGCAGGAATCCCTCGAAGTCGCAGAAGTCCAGAGTGACTCACGATACACTGAATCAAACGCCTTCTTGAGATCAACATAGGCTGCAAGCATCCCCTGTCGAAACTCACGTCGGCGTTCCACCAGGACACGAAGCGCTAGGATAGGGCCCATTGTTGACTGACCAGGCGTGAACCCAGGACTGCTGAGGTCTCTGATGCTTCACCAGTTGACTGCGAATTCGTGTCAGAAATAGATGGGCAAGCACCTTGCCTGGTACGCTGAGCAGTGTAATACCGGGTAATTGTTGCAGTCCTGACGGTCCCCTTTCCTTTCCAGATAGCGACGACCAGCCCCCTTTTCCAGTCGGAGGAATGGTACCTGATTGCCACACGGCAGTCAGGACAGCATGCAACCCGCGGATCATGGCCTCACCCCCAGTTTTGAGGAGCTCCGCACTGATATTACAAACACCAGCTGCCTTTCCACCCTTCAACTTTGCTACACCCTCTCTGACTTCGTCAAAGAGAGGGTGCGGTTTCGTCAATGGGAGGATCGGCATCCACTGCCTGTAACCCAGTGGTGTGAAGCTGCTCAGTTGGGGGGGCCACCGTGAACAACTGCCCAAAGTACTCAGCCCAACGAGCCATCTGCCCATCCATGTCCGACACGAGGCGCCCATCTGCTGTTCGAATAGCACTCGCCCGAGAAGGAGACATGGAACGGAGCTTCTTCAGGGCTCGGTAGGCGGGTCGGAGGTCATTAGCGTTCAAATGACCCTCAAACATCCTCAGCGAGACTCCTGCCCATACCTCTCCTTGTCTCTCCTCAGGAGGTTCTAGTCCGGCGTGACAGAGCCCTGTGCTGGCCCGGTTCCCACCCAGCCTGGCAGCGCGACCCCTCCTCGATTTCTCCAGCGTCTCCGTCGAGACAAAACCACGCCATGACCTCGGGCGCTCCCAATACACTCCTTGGCAGCCTGTAGAGTTTACGTTAAAGGTTATCCCACAGTTCTGCAGGATCCCACCGAGAGCACCGAGCACATAAAAACCCGATTTGAAGACTGCCACCGCAATACTCATGAGCACATGTAAAAGTCCTTCATTTCTCAAGATGAAACACAGTATGGGTACCTCTTGAGATTCTTCTGGACTTGACATGAACCTTAAGTGTAGCAACAACAAGTCTGTGATCGTTCCAAAGAACTCAGCACTCTGGTAAACCCTGCAGTTCTGGAGGATTCCTCCAACGAGTACTAACGAGGATGTGGTCGATCTCCTTGGCTATCCCCCCGGCATTACTATACCATGTCCAGCGGTGCAGCTCTGGTCTTTGATACCAAGAACTTGCAATTTTCAACCTTCTGGACCTTGCAAGTTCAGAAGCAGAGAACTGTGGTGTTTTTGGTACCGGGAGCCATGGGGACCAACACACAACTCGTAGCCATCTCTCACAGTGCCAGTAGTAGCATTGAAGTCGCCCAAGACAATGAGTGTGTCCCGAGGAGGACATGGTCTAATACAGAGTCGAGTTTGGCGTAGAACATCTCCTTCTCTTCGTTTCGCATCTCGGTAGGAGCGTAACACTGCAACAAAGACATGAAACCCAGAGTGTGTTTTCATCCTCACCCGCATTATACGCTCATCAACCGGAGTAACCTCAACAACTGACGGCTGCAGTTTGCTGGAGATGCCTATGCTACTCCCCGTACACGGTGACCATTGCTCATGCCGGACCAGTAGTAGGTGTAACCCCCCCTGCTAGTCTCGCCACTGCCAGGCCTCCTCGTCTCAGAGAGTCCCACTATATCCACCCTCAGCCTACTGGCTCACCCGATAGGGAGAGGTAGTCGATGATCGTCTGAGAAGCTCAGAAAGTTCCACGAGCCCACACGAAGAACCCTCCGCAGGTTGATCCTAGTAGTCCGGCCGCTAAGGACCAGATTTCAAGAAGGATGGGGACATGCCGGATAAAAGCACCCAAAATTTTTTTCAGGCATTCTACAGGGTCCTAGCTATGATTTTGAGAGGGGAGACAAACGATCCAATTACTCAAAGCCTCTATGAACCATTTTTGTGATAACGGCTAATTTTTACTTAGAAAAATCTTGATTTATAGTATAACATATTTATAGTATATTATTATTTTTTATAGTATTTTTAGGAAACCTCTATGAGAGTAGATGTGGGTTTGGGGCAGTACCTGGACAACAGTATCAAAGAATCAACCAGAGAGAAACGGGGGAAAGGTTTTACGAAGGAAGGTGGCAGGCCAGACCAAGGTCCCAGGCAATTGGCCCCGATTTCCTGCGTGACCCCACAAACAAGGTAGAACTCTTCCAGTTCCTATCAGAGAAAATTGTAAACCACTACCTTCCCGACGGAAAGCAGGTCTTTGCAACATCTGGAGCCTCTGTAGTCTGCAGTGGCACTGACCACTCGATGCCGCCATGGACCCACGGGAAAAGGCAGACACAAGAATTGTGGTCCATCTACAAGATGCCCTAGAGAGTGGATGCACCACATGCTTGGTACGCACCGTGGATACTGACGTTCTTGTCATCCCTCATCGGGAAGTATCACTTTCTAGCCAGCAAGTATCCATCGGCTGACATCTGGGTCGCCTTCGGCAGGGGGCAAGAACTTCCTTTTCCCTACACATCAAAAGCCATCTGTAGTACTCTGGGCAAAGAGAAGTCCACAGCGCTACCAGTGTTCCACAGCTTCCAGGTGTGATACGACTTCTTCTTTCTTTGGAAAGGGAAAAAGTCGGTTTGGGAAGCATGGGGTGCCTATACCAAGTCACAGATGCCTTCAACTTCATCGTAGAACTCCACATGCACAAATCACCGTGGATTGCCAGGAGTTCCAAAATGCTGGAACGTTTCCCAGTCGTTATATATGACAAGACCAGCCCCTGGTGTCGGTGAATGAAGCAAGAAAGGAACTGTTCTGCCAGAAAAAACACGAACGATGGAGAAACATTCCCCCAACTCAACAGGCCCTGCTGCAGCACACCAAGCGTGCAGTGTACCAGGCTGGCATCTGGACAACCTGTCACCAGGCCCAACAACAGACACCCAACTGCTGAAGGCTGCGGTTTGGACACTGGATGCAGAAACAAAGTCCGGTTCCTGGGCTGGAGCTCGCAGCCTGCGGCAGCAAAGGCTGTAAGTGAACTTGTGAAGGGGTGCCTGCAAAAGTGCTGCAGGTTGTGGCGGGGGATTTCATGCAAGAAAGCCAGCTGGAAATGCACCGAACTGTGCAGCTGCAAATGTGAGAAGTAGACACATAATTACAATTATGAATCATACCTGCATTGTGATACTGGTGCTTAACCAAAGACATGGCCCTTCCCCGCAGCTGTACAGGAAGAAAATTGATTGTTGTATAATGAGCTTAATGAATACTTATTTTTCATAATGCACCGTCAGTAGATTAACCCACTGTCATTTTGAATTGCAAGGAGTATGTTTAATTCGTGTTCTGCTAATAAACTACATGGCATTTCGCGATGTCCGCAGGGGAGTTTAAAGTCGAATAAATATTGAATTTTATGTTTTTTTGACAGCCATATTGGAATATTTTGTTCTGGAGTTATTAAATAAAAATAATAAGATAACTTGCATCCAAAAAACATTATCCTTATGACTATTCTTTTAAAAAACCCATTTACCCTAATTTCCACATGCGGAAATGTCAAAATAATAAAGAAGCGTTCCTTATAGCCATCTGAGTGATGGGATCATTTGTCTCCCCTCCCTAAATCATAGCTAGGAGCCTGTAGAGTGCCCCGAAAATTTTGGTGCTTTTATCCGGCATGTCCCCTCATTTCACAAAGGGCTGCCCCCTTGGAGTGATCGACGGGAGGCGCCGCCCTGCACCGCCTCCCTTTTTAAAAAACGAAATAACAATTCTATTCAACCCTTTTCATCCTTTCCCTCGATGTTTTAGTATTTCCCCTGGCAAATAAGCTCAAACGCACTTTTGAATTCCCGGGTCTTATCTACGGATTTTTTTTTTTTCATTACACCACAGAAGCCTAGAAATTTTTCATCTGACAAGGGGTTTTAAAAGCTTTTTTTCAATTCAGCTAAAGTGGGGGAATTTACTCGTTTGGGCAATTTTTTTTTTAAAAAAGCAGCTCAGTTTTTATGAAACCCAAAACCTATAATTTGTTTTTTTCTCAAGGGATTTTTTTTCCTGATTGAACCCGGGACTTTGAACCCTGGTTTTTTTTCTCAAAAGGGGGGGTAAATAACATACGGTTCTCGAGAAAAGTTTTCCATTTTTTCAAGTGGGAAAAAAGGCACTTCTCCATAAAAAATTAATTTCTGCATTCATTTCTCGAGATTTTTTCCCCATTACCCCACAGGGTGGCCGTTGAATCATGCTTTTATCCCCCTATGTTTTTAAAAAAAATAGGGTTTCTTCCCTATTACTGATTTCCTGTTACCCCCAGCCTTTTCATTATAAACCCCCTAACGGTTATTGGTTGGGTTAAAAGGCACCTTTTCAGTTAAAAACACGCTTAATACCCTCTTTTTCCAGGATGTTTTTCCCCTAAATTACCTCAGGGAAGCAGTTGAAAACGGCCCCTTTTTTTCTTCATCAATTTTTTGAATACACACGCTTTTCCGGATATTAATTATTTCCGATTCCGCACCAAAATTGCCAGCTTATAGGAGAAACGGTTTTCTGCTTTAAACAAAAACGTTTTGGGCACACGGTTGCCATGGTCGGGGCAAACACGTATTACACTGCGCTCTTTCTCTCTGGTAATTTTCTCTGGTTATTTCTTAATATCATACATATTTTCTGATAATTATGGGAGGGCTTCGGCCCACAAATGTGCCTTAGAGGAATTCAGTTGGGTCGCAACTCATATAAAAGCATTGACCTTTTTTGGGGTATAATTGCTCCCCTTTATGGATGCATATGCGACCGCTGTCCTCATGACTGCCCTTTTCCCCGGGGCTCGCTCGCCTTCCAACCCTCGCGGGGCAAAGCGTGCAAAGTTATCCGGCGAAACCGAGGCTGTGGATTTTGGGTCCTGGTTTACTTTAAACATAAATCTGCCCAAAATTTATGTTCTATAAATAACATACCCTTTTAAAAGAAATTGTAAAAAGTTGGCCAAATTTTTTTCGGTAAAGGTAAAAGGGTTTCGCCGGAAAGTTTAAACTTACAACGTGCCTGTTTTTCAGAAGAAAAAGGGGCAAGACTGGGGTTCCTGCCCGGGCCTAGCTGTTGATTGGGCCGGGGTATGATCCCCAAAAGATCCAATATAAATGCTAAACAAAGCCTCACATGGCTTCTGTTTTGAGAAATAAACATTTTTTGCATTCCCACGTAGAATAACACTAACCCTATCAGGGTCTAAATTGGGCTCCCAAAAAACCCCCATGACCCCAAGCAGTGAACAGTAAAGGGGTTTAATTTGGGTTTTCACAAGAACCCATGAACCAAGTCCGTAAAAGTTCAAGGGTTAATTGGGTTCTCAAAAAACCTACCCAGTCCGTGACTTTTCGGAACATTACAAAAACAGTTTTCCACTTACTGAAACCAATACCCCCCATTAACGGGACGAAAAATCTTTGCCACCGTTGGCAAACAATGAACGGGGGGCTCGCACTCGCATTGACAGCAAGCCCACTGTTATTACTTGTCATGGCTTCTGCGCCTCTTTTGGGTTTAAAGAAAAAAAGGTTTTAGGGTTTCTCGGCAAAATACTTTTCTACTTGAGGTTATGAACCATGGGCACTCTTTAGCAGCCAATCGATATTAAATTTGGTCTGCTCCATGTAGGTCACAAAACTAATTATCAAAGAGCCTTGTCTCCCTATTAACATGTGTCCTTGGGAAAAGGGGTTGATCCCCCGGGGAAAATATCAACTTTGTGCAATGTAGCATCCTTGGATTACCTTTTGCAAATTTATAAAAGTGCTCAACAATGTGAGGTACCCACCTTTCCCGATGAGCTTTTCGTCACGCGATAGATTCTCGATACGCTTTTCTCAGGACAAGCTTTTAGAAATTAAAGGGCCCTTTACTGGATTGCGGTTCCGAGTACCCCAGGGTTTCCCAAAAGGAAAACAAGTGCGTCAAGGTGACATATGGCCCTGATACGAGTGGTCAATAAACAAAGTCGTTTTAATGATTTCTTGCTGCAAAGCACTGTGCCCTCACACAAAAACTGTGTCATTTGCTGACTTCTGCGGGGAAGTACCGGAAAAAAATTTGCGGCCAAACATTTCGCCAAAAAAGTGCCATGCGTTCTCGAAGAAACCCCACGGTGGCTTCGAAAAAAGTACGGAGAAGCTCTCCCTTTCTCGCTGGACCCTTTTGTGCCCTTTCCGAAAAAAAAAATGTGGGACTTTTTCGACGACCGGGGAAATGTGGGTCAAATCAACTAAAATTACATGAACTTCTGAGCGGGTACCATATCACCCCGAAACCCCAACATACTACTCCCCCCACCCAACGTACGTCCTTTGTTTCAAAAGGGGGAGATAGCCCGACACAAACTACCTGGGGGAAAAGGACACGGGGTGTTCCCGCTCGGGGGAAAAATTTTCCTGTGAGATGGGGCGGCCCACAAGGGGGTCCGCTGTTGAAATGCTGCAAACGTGGCCCTTTATAAACGAACCCCCCCCCGGAGGGACGATGCACCAAATGTTGGTCCGTCTTATGCTGAAAATAGTGAGGAGGGGAAACACTTCCGGCCCAAACTATCGCTAAATTCGTCCCCCTGGCATTTTTGTATTCACGCCCGTGCCCCCCACTGGGCCCGGGGAGCACAACATTTATAGTGCAGGGGCCCAAGTCACTCGATGTACCAAGGGGATGTCAGGGGAGAATTCCCTCAAAGGGAATCAAAATTCTTCTTGGGCATGGAACGCGGTGTTCCGTAGAGTGAACGCCCACACAGGCCTCCGTTCGTCCCTGATCAAAAATCTGTTGGCCATGTTGCTGCATGCAATCCCCTTTCGAAGGTCTTTCACCATAACCATATTTTTGCGCAAACCGTCACGACATGTCGAAAATGTCATCGGCCTGCGGGCCGACTCATGCAGTCCCCGGGGGGACCGGTGCGATGCCAAACAGCCGATGAGGTTGTGACGTATACACGCCCTCTGAGGCAGGAGGAGACTTTGGGTCCATGGTCATGTACTCAATGGCAGATGATGTCCCGAAAACATTGAAACTCTGGTCTCCCAGTGCTGAGCCTTGCCTTCCCACTGCTAAACCCCCGTGGGACAGGGCTACGATTATTGACCATAAAAAAAAACCCATTCAGAGAGTACTGCAATTATCTTTGGCACCAGGGATATTTCTACACGCAAAATTTTGGGGGGCGTCTGAAACAGGCCTTCGTCTGTTTCTCATGCCTTAAATGGGGGATGATCGACTATTTATATTACCGCAACAGCAAACGCTCGGGGGCCGACCGTTAAAAAGGGTCTACAACGGGGTTTTCGGATAAAACCGATAAACCCACCTCGGGGGGGAAAAAAATGTCTGAAAAAAAATCAAGTAAATCTATGTGCTTCACCCACTGAGATATAAAGATTTTCGACTTTGCCCCCTCGCACATAAAAAAAAAAAAACCATAATTCATTGGCTTGATGGCAAATAAAGTTATCACAAAAAAAACTGATGTGAAAGCAGCTAAATATTTTGAAATCAGTGTAGGACTAAGGATTCAACCCAAATATATCACTGGAATCAATTGCTTATTTGGGTTTGTGGATTCCAGGGGAAAAACCTATGAAGGGTTTTAAAAGTTCATTCCTCGCAGGTCATGATGGTGAGTCAATGAAAGTGGTCATTGAGCTCTGCACGACTGCTCTCTCTTTAAGGACTGTCCCCGGTCAGAGTTATGACAAGCAAGTAACAGTCTGGCAAAATATCAAAGGGCTCCAACTCGAAACAAACAGGTCAGCCCCCTGGCTGATTTTGTGCATTCTTTCTTTTCAACTTCAATTCTTTGGATTCTTTCAAACATTTTTCAAATTTTTTCCCGCTTCAAATCATCGGGGGAGTTTTGAGATCAATCTTCATGGAAATGTCAATCAAGTCATTTTCAACCAAAGATGGTCGCAAGGGCTGATGCGCACTGCTTTGAAAGCTAACTTTTTGAAAAACGCTCTACTTTATTCAGTTGACAAAAAAAATAACCCGACAACAACACCGGGTAATTGGCATCACGTTTGCTTAAAATGGAAGATTTTGAAATTTCATTCTCGCGAATTTGGGGGATATTCTGGTCGATTTAAAAGCCCCCACGCAAAAGGGCTCCAAAAAGTTGAAATTTCCTAGAAAATTGCGACTTTTTGAAAGTCAATTGCAGTTTGCAGTTTTCTGCCATGATGAGGGGATTTGAAAACGAAGAAAAAAGGGTAAGCTCTAGTGAAGGACCACAGTTACCCGGTAAACATCAGAGGTAAAGGAAAAGAAAGATTTTGAAAGGCAGACATGAAACAGAGTTTCCCCCCAGGAAAAAGTTGAAAACAGCTACATACTTACCCATTTTTGATTCACTACAAAAATAACTGAGAAAGAGGAAAAAAGTGTACTCTAAGCTCCAGGAGAAGTTTGGGTTCTGTGGGATTTTATATCACATACATATTTAATCTGAGTTTCTTACCTATTCAATCAAACCCATGGCTATCACCCGACACATCATCCCAGCTACTTAACTAACTAGGATACTTATCGGTGGATAGTGGGTTGAATTAAGGCTGTAGTTTTGGATCAATATTGCAATGGTCTTGTGTTCCGATGTGGTCGCCCGTGATCAGGGCGCCCGTGAATGACAAGAGTGGAGGTGGAGGCGTAATCGTGGTCGGCGTCAAGTGGTTACCCACACCAGTAACTTGACGCGGCGGATTGTTATCAGTGTGTTGTTTTTTAACACAGTCCTATGTTTTAACCCCTATATATGTACAAAATTAACGTATGTACATAATCTCATTAATAAGAGATGTCAAACTCGGTGGGGGCTGGTAGTGAACTTGTAGACAAGCACGTCTATTAACAATTGATGTTATCTTCACGGAGGGTATGGGTGAAACTAGTACTTGTGGACAAAGTACTTATATTTAATGTTATCTTAAACGGATGCCTGGAGTGTACTGTTCTCCTGTGGGCGAGCAGCGGCCAAAACCAATCCTACTTACACGTGTCAATCTTTCGTGTGGCGGCGGGGCGCACCCCTCCCAAATTTACCTGCCACGAATACACGCAGGATAGGTTACAAATATTATGACGGTGACCAATAGCCAGTCGCCCCAAATTAAGGTGCTAATTATTTAAGTGCAAGTTTATTAACCACTGGGAATATTAATTTATCCATCCCAGTACTAATCATTTATTAAATTACCTTAATATTTACCCATTCCCATTACAATTATATACATACATCCCTATACACCCTATCACGAGCGGAAAATACTTCACTCACAAGGGGGGGAGGGGAAACAAAAACCACCACTCTACCAATTATAAAATGGGGAACAAATTTGTTTTGAGTTAGGGTCTGACACTTGTTATTAAGTAATTTTTGGGGCGAACCCAAAAAACTGATCTCAGTTTTTCTCTATCACGTCAATTTTTTGAACTGTAGGTTTTTCGTTTTCTTAAAAAATTGAAAAATACTGTACATAACAGTAACAGTGCTTATTTTATAAAAAGTTGCAAATGTTAAACATACAATGAAAAATGAAAAGAAAATGGCATGAATAAGAATGTTTATTTAACATTATCATGTTTTTAGAAAGGATAAGGCTATAATTGTGTGCAGGTTAAGGTAAAAATTTACGTTGTAGCTTTGTCTGGAGTGTTCAATTTGAGGACTATCGCGTTTGATGTTTCAACAATAGTCAGCCATCATATGCACTTTCCCATCTACCCTGGTAACGTTCTTCCATAACCTTCAAATCTTGGTGAAATCGTTCACCCTGTCGTCGCTAGCAGCACCAAGATTTTCCGGAAAGTTGGCAAGATGGCTATGCAAAAAAATGTACTTTAATACTATGTTGCAACCAAGCGCTTTGTAGCTCCCCAAAATAGTTTCTGAACAATTTCTGTGTAATTACTTGCACGTTTTATTTCCAAGAAAGTTCTTGACGACGTCTTTGAATGATAGCCAAGCATTCTTTTCAAGGTCTGACATAGTACCGTTGAAATGTTCATCTTTGATGAGCTGTGAATTTGTGGACCATCAAACACACCGGCCTTGATTTTTTAAATTTGACAGCCAGGAAATGCCAAGATGATGTATTTTCAAACAGTCGCCATCAGTTGACAATGCTTTACAAATTGTTTCATGAACCTAGTTTTATGTGCAGGGGTGGAATATTTTTTTCTTCCTGTCAACAAGTGGCTCATGTACAATGTTAGGATCTCCAGGTTTTAAGATCAGTTTTCGGAGGCCAATTCGTCTGAACCCAATGCTTCTCTCGAGCTTGCTATCCCACATACAGAGAAACAGGGATACTTGTGTATCCACGTTGTTGACCAAGAAGGAAGGACACCTTTTTAAGGTCAACACAGATGATCCAATTGTGTTTGTCATATTGCAATAACTCAATGACTCTTTACATCTCCATATTCTTCACGAAGACAGACCGAATGCCCAATAGGACTGCGCCAAACAAATTGCCATTGTGTAGAAGGACACACTTCAAGCCCCCCGCTTTGAGCTATCAATAAAAAAATTTCGCCATACATTTGGATTGTAGATTGAAAGCCCTAATTCCTTCAGTAAACCAGGAATGTTATGGCAAACCACAAAAACCGCTGGCACTTCGAAAGTACTGCAGAATGTACTTTCTCTGGTTCGAAAGTATGATACCTTCATCCTTGTTCAAGTATGTTTTTCCTCGTTCAGTCTTGATGCTAGTATTCTGAAGTTTTTTTGGATGGGCCCCAAAATCAACGTGCTAAATCATTCAACTCGTGCTGATCAAAATCCCCTACGAACTGAATCCTCGTGAATGTCAAAATCGCACATTGCTGTCACGCGTTCTCAACACACTCAGATCTTAGAGGAGGTAGTTGTTCAAAAAACTGGCACGGAATTCAGCTGAATGAGGAAATTGGTTGATAGCGACGGACACTAGTGGAATTTTGCTTATCGGAGGGTAAGCTGTGGAGAAAAAACTTGACGTGCTAGAAAAAACTGACTACAGATTGGAATCAGAAGCCAATTTAGTCTAAATAAGCTAAAAATCTAACTCAACAATTAGTTTCTTCAAATTGTTCCCCAGTGTTATGAGAGGGTGGTTATGGATAATTCCACACTGGGGCCGGCGAAAACTGAAGTTACGCTTCATGGGGACACACCCCAGGCCACAAGCGCCGGAACATTTAAATTTGGTTTCGGCACTGTGGTCTTTAGCTATTTTAAAATTAACAGCTCTGATAGAGGTACCAGGGGAATATGCTGACATATACTTATCGGGGGAGAGTTATCTCCTGATGTTTAGTAACCCCAGTATAGTCATTACCATTGACCTCAAATGGTTAACAGCTCATTATAAAGCGGGAAGTTCAGGAGGACCTAGATAGGAGACTAGTCTACACTAGATCTATTAAATTCAATGAGAGATCTGAGGTAATATTTGACTGCCTTTTCTACCATGATTTATCCAAAATTACACCTGATATCGGCCAACATTGTAGCCATTCCGCCATGTAATGAGTTCCTATGATTTTCTTCCACCAACAATTTAGTAAGATGATGGCGTTTGGGAATTAGTATGGGATGGCAGGTTTATTGGAAGATCAGCTTGAAATTTCGACCTCGACACCTAATCCCCTCATGATCAAGGAACAGACCCAATATGGCAATTTGTTCCTATGGGGAGCTGGCTGAAGCCAATAGCTGATATTCCTCAGAAATACCTGCTTCTGTTTTGTTTCTGATGAAAAAACTTCAAAGGATCAGAGCTATCCCTTTATTAACCTTGCAGGGAATATTAACCTTGCAGGAAGTATTAACCCTGCAGGGAATATTAACCCTGCGGGGAAATTTAAAACCCTTGCAGGGAGTATTAACCCTGCAGGGAGTTTTAAAACCTTGCAGGGAGTATTAACCAATAAGGAAAACCTTTCTATGTCTATAAACGGGATCTGGGATCAATTCAGGTTCCCTTATTATATCTCAGATATGTCTGACTGAGTGGAAACCTATTAGGATTATTATTACACTCTTTCAGCCAGGTAGGGCTTTAAACCATAATCCTGTTTTCAATTTTGAGGTGCTATCTCCTCGCGACACATTATATTAGGATTTTCATTAGTGGCAATATATTCATTATGAACTGGAATCCCACTTTCCTCTAAAACCCACTTATTGGTGTGGGCAAGAAAGTGGTTCCTTTTCCGGTAATTAATAGGGTTGTGCATGACTAGGAATACTCTCCTGTTCGACTGTATGGGTATGGGGATGGGTCCCATTATTACCTTACCACCACACTAGTGAACTTTGAGACGTTATGTATTTGATGACCTTCCTTTGGTAACGCCCAAAATAATCGGCTCCTATTATTAATTGGAAAGGTCCATCAACGTCTTTGAAGGTATTGCTAACTAGTTTAAAACCATTATCCCTCAGCATTTCAGCTGTGTCTTTTAGTCCATTAACAGTTAAACTGATACCAAAATTATTGACTACTACAGCAGCTACCCTACATTTATATCTTCCCAATTGGACTAGGGGTTGAACTATGTCATAGGTTTGAGCCTCATTATTGGGGAGAAAACCCGATATGGCTATGTTCAAATTATTAATTATCGGTAGTTGTAACAATTCAACTATCTCTGCTTTGAAGGATCTTTGTGCACCCCCTGTCAAACATTGTCTTTTAAATGACTGAATGACCATTATGGCTCACAAATTTAACTCTGCAGTTGGGACAGCTGCTGAACTAATCTTATTTGTGACTGCCATTTTAACTACTGTAGGGTCTGAGTTGTTATCACGTTAGGACAAAGAGCGAGTTTATGAAAAAGATTGTTTTCATTTCCTACAAGTTCTTAAGTTATAGGGCATGCATTTGAAGCATGTTTACCACGGAGACAGGTTAGCAATACCAAGGCGCATTAAAACCTTTCAACTCTCGTGTAACAATCTGAATAGATATTACATGTGGAGGGCGTAGTTTCCCCTCACAAAGACACAATTTATTATTCGTACTTCACTAGAAGTCGCCCTAGAAACTAGGGATTGTATCTATTATTTGAGTAGGTTTTAAGTGGTTTCTGGTAAAGGGTGAGAAGTTTGAATCTTAATTACAGGCTGTTTGATTTGCGTAACAGCGCCGGAAACTACCCACTAACGAGGGATCCTTAAACTCTGAGGGTGGTGATATAGCGGATTACCCTCAGGCGTAATAATCGTGATCTCCCTGTGGGGGGGTTCTTGCGTAATACCTTGCAAACTTGGGTTAAAGAAACTTTAGCTGTTGATGTATGAGCACACTCCAGTAATCCCTCATATTCAATTACTTTATCAAGATATCTTTGACATTCGTGTTCATGATTGATTAACCATAACTGAGTCATTTCTTTTTCCCCAGCTTGTTTAATTTAATTATATATGCAGTAAGCCGTCTCATATTTTTTTCCCTTTACTTTTTAGCATTAGCAGACCTGAGTTAAACTATTATAGTCTATAGGGGTTTGTCCCAGCTGCTTCATCACACGTATTATATAATCGCGTCAGCCAACCTAATTTAGCAGCTAATGATTTAGTCCCTTCCGTCATGATTTAATTGATTAAATCAAAGAAATATTTAAAAGCAAGATTAAGTTACTATATATATATATAGTTTTTAGTTGATAATTTAAATTTTATATCCTAAGTGGTGGGAGGGCCTATCGGGCCCAACAAGACGCGGGAGCAAGGCGTAAATAATGCAACCACCACCTAATACTACAACTAACTAGTACTACGCAACCTCTGTTGCTATCTACTACCAACAGCGTGATGCATATGGTAGTTTAACAGTGAGTCATTCTTGACGCTTCGAAACCCCCGCCTCCAGCCTCATAACCAGCGGAGTGGTAGGCTCATAAATTATACCTCACAATTAACGACCACTTTGAATCACTGATCATCAATATTCTCTACTCCGGGGCACCAAAATTTGGTGATTTTTGCTACAAACATATTTTTAAACTGAGTTCTCTTACCTAACATCAAACCCATGGCTATCTCCGACACATCATCCCCGCTAATTACTAACTAGGAATACTTATCGTGATAGTGGTTGAAAACGGCTGTAGGTCTTGTATTAATACTGCAATGGTCTTGGATCCGATGTGGTCGCCCGTGTTCAGGTGCCCCTGAATGACAAGAGCGAGTGGAGGCTTTTAAACGTGGTCGGCGTCAAGTGGTTATCACACCAGTTTAAATTTACGCGCGGATTGTTATCAGTGTGTTTTATTTTAACACATCCATATTAACACTATATATGTACAAATTAACGTATTTCATAACTCATAATAAGGATGTCAACTCGGTGAGGCTGTAGTGAACTTGTAGACAAGCACGTCTATTAACAATTTATGTTATCTCACGGAGGTATGGGTGTACTAGTACTTGTGGACAAGTACTTATATTAAGTTATCCTCACGGATGCCTGGAGTGTCTGTTTTCCCTGTGGGCGAGCAGCGCCAAAACCAATCTACTACACGTGTCAATCGTTCGTGGTGCGGCAGCGCCCCCTACCAATACCTCCACGAATACACGCAGGATAGTACAAATATTATGACGGGACAATGCCAGTCTCCAATTAAGGTGCAATTTTTAAGTGCAATGTTTATACATGGAATATTATTTATCCTATCCGTTAATCTTTACTTAAATTACCTTATTTACCCATTTACCATTACAATTATTATCATAATCCTATACACCCTATCACGAGCGGAAATACTTACTCACAAGACTTGAGAACATAAGAAAATAAGGAAGCTACAAGAGGCCTGAGGTTACACGTGGTAGTTCCCGTCACCTACCCACCCACATCCCTTCTCCCATCCATGAACCTATCCAGCTCCCCTTAAAGCTCCCAAAAGAATCAGCACTAACTACCTGTTTCGAGCCATTCCATTCATTCAACCCCCCTTTTGTGAACCAGTTTTTCCTATTTCCTTCTAAATTACCTTTTCAGCTTGAATCCCGTTACTTTTCTTGTTCTAAGGGGGGGAGGGGAAACAAAACCACCACTCTACCAATTATGAGAGGGGTGGCTTAGGATAAATTCCACAGGGTTCTATTCAGTATTCTACTCTGTCAATTCTGAACTCCAGAGAAGCTGCTAAAGAATTTGCAGAACATTTCTCTGCAGACCTTCAGCTAACATTAGCAGAAAGATGGTTTCAGTTATCTGATACATGAAGCAATCTCCACCTGAAACTGTCACCCTTGCTGCCTCAACATTGCGCAATGCGGGATTGTAGAAAATTTTCCCCAAAGTTGACATTAGTATATCGCCTATATAACAATGCAAATCGCTAATGCTTTTTGGGAGAACGTAATTTCTTTACTAAAAGAGTGAAAAACAAGCTTCTTCAACACTTCACAGACAAAACTTTGTATCTCTCCTTGCTGCAATTGAATCAGATTTGACCAAAGATATTTGATTTTGAGGACATAATTGAAAGATCGCAAAAGCTAAATCCAGAAAGAAGTCAGTGTAATCCCATTTCAGACTCATTTATTGCTAATACCAAATAGGACTGCCCATAATATGATTTTAAAATGCCATCAAAAGTCTTTAATAAATTACCTAACTTCATATAGAGAAGGATATTTAATGTATTTTTATCACATCACTCATGCCTCAAGGGAAGTGGGGCCCCGCCAAAATGGATGGCCCAGGGCCCCCCATGGCCTTTAAACCGGCCTTGCATACAGCCAGCTTTCTAAACAGAGTCAAAAACTTTTTGTCTCATCAATTCCCCTCCTCCGACTGACTCTTCAATCTTTAAATCACCGCCGCAATGTTGCTTCTCTTGCTATCTTCTACCGGTATTTTCATACTTACTGCTCTTCTTAACTAGCTAACTGCAAATCAACAAGCTAGGGATGTAAGATAATGTTTCTTCAGTAAATGCAATGGATGGCCAGGCTTATTATTATTATTTTCATTTTTTCACATCATAAAGGACTGACCTAGAACAAAAAAAAAGAAATAACAAAAATCCCGCGTAACTGCCAGTCCCTATAAATAAGACAGTAAGAGAATATAAAAAGAGGGGGGTGGGCCTATTTAGTTCGGGAGGTGTCTTGTTACTCCTCTTGAAAATATTTAAGTCGTAGGAAGGTGGAAAAATAGAAACATTAAGAAAGTTCCAGAGTTTACCAGTGAAAAATATGAAGACGTGAAGATACTGCTTAACTCTTGCATGAGGGAGATGGACAAAATAGGGATGAGAATGAGTAGAAAGTCTTGTGCAGCGAGGCCGCAGGAAGGGGGTACCCATGCGGTTTGCAAGTTCAGAAGAGCTGTGAGCATGAAAATAACGGTAGAAGGTAGCAAGAGAAGCAACAATGTGGCGGTGATATAAAGATTGATAGTCAGTCAGAGGAAGGGAGTTGATGAGACGAAAAGCTTTTGACTCAACCTTGTTTAGGAGAGCTGTATGAGTGGATCTCTCCCAAACATGTGAGACATATTCCATACATGGGCGGGTAAGGCCCCTGTAGAGAGCAATCAACTGGGAGGGGAAAAAATGGAAGCAGACGCCACAGGACACATAACTTCATAGAAGCTGTTTTAGCAAGAGATGAACTGTGAGATTTTCAGTTCAGATTTTTAGTAAGACCTAGATAGACTGGATAGACCTAGAATCAGGGCTTGAAAACGAAATTATTTTTCAAACTGTTCGTTCCGATCAGAAACAGTATTATTAACGTTTCGTTTTCTGTTCCTCCTCCAAACATAACGTTCCTGAACCGGTTAGAAAGAAATAAAAACCGGTTAGAACGTTATTCTCAAACCATGTATTGAATATGTTATTAGCCCTAATAAACAATAATGCCTATATGTACATAACTACATTCTTATAGATGGTAATAAAGCCATACCTTTCATGGTGCACAATATCCAACAAAATCAAACCCGTAGATGTCGTAAGAACTATATTATTATACGACTTAAATAAGGCAACACATTTAGCCTACATATACAATACAGGAAGCGTAGTGTAGGAGTATGCCATCTCAGTTGCCGTAAAGAATGAGTCACTAATTATTTATTAATATGTTACTAGCCGCAAAGCCGCCCTCCGGGCGGACTTTTGGCTAGCTGCTGCGGAGGGCTATTGGTGGGCCTTCGGCCACCACCTGTGTTTGGTGGGCCTCGGCTC
>JACEEZ010013970.1:10209-34036 GCA_016584305.1 Chionoecetes opilio
ATTAAAAAGAGACAGGCGGATCATATCGGCCCAACCCTATACAAAGCAAGGCGGAATGTACAACAATCTTGTAGTTGATGGAATTTGAAGAAAAAAAAATCATACGAAATCATACAAAAAAGCACCTTTTCAAATAATAGACTAAATTTACAGTTTAAGTACAGTGTGGAAATTTTATGTCACAAACATTTTTTAATTAGAGTTCTTACCTTCAAAAACCCTTTGTCTATCTCATTCCGACAAAATACCCCAGCTAGAACTACTAAGATACTTATCGGTGGATAGGAGGGTTGAATTGGGTTGAAGGCTTATCAATACTGCAATGATATTGGTATTCGGGCTGGTCGCGCGTGGTCAGGGTCACAGAGGTGCAGGCGGAGGCGAGTGTTTGATTTGGGCGTCAGGTGGGTTAATTATCAAATTAACAGACTCGGCGGATATAATCACGGTGTTGAATGTAACACGTCTATGGTTTATCAGTTATAGGCTAGCCATAGACCACTGTATACCTGGACTGCGCACGAGACATGTTTTAAATTGCGGGGCTGCATAGGGGCCTGCGGGGGGCCCGACAAAGAGATATAGTGGTCTATGGACTATCATATAGACTGGTTTATCAGTATATATGATATACTGTAATCTTCGTAAATGTTTGTTCTATAATATTATCAAATAAAAAACAGTAAAACACGCTAAAGAAATGCCATTACGAGACTATGAAGAAATATGCATGAACTTAATATTCACTTAACTCTTCGCCATTTAAAACTGCGAGTCAACTTTTATCATGAAGGGTATCAATAGAAGCGCAATTTTATTAGCTTTCCATCGCTATATTTCGTTATCTGATAAATGAATTAGAACCATGCATAAATTAGCGTTAACTAAACAAATAAATCATCAATCGGGTAATTTTCCCGATTGATGATGTTATTTATTTACTTATATATTTCGTTTTCTGATAAATGATTAGTACCATGTATAAATTTAGCGTTGGCTAAATAAATAACCTTAACTTTGTGATTTGCTGATTATATGACAAAACAGTGAAGTTAAAGAAAACGAATTTAGTGGATAAGCAATGGTCAAAGTCTTGTCACCATGTCATGATACCCATATGCAATTAAGCTATGATCAATTAAAAAGACAATAGTGGTGATACGATGACATCGTCTACACCACTTACACTACACTACACTACACTACAGTACACCGACAGCAAATCGTGGGGGCCCGCAGATCAGCCTTATGAAGACCAGCCTAGTCAGTGGTTAATCTAAAGGTGGCATTATATATATTTCATGCAGCATAATCCGATTGCATTGTAAATTCAAAAATGTTAATGCCAAAATGAAATAATCTATGTAGAAAATTACTCACTATGAAAAGCTAATGATAATAATACCATGCACTGCTACAGCAACTACTACTACTACTATGGACTACTACTAATAGACTACTACTAGTCTACTACTACTGTTATGCTCATACTGCTACACTGCTACTTATTCTACTGCTACTACGTACGGTATTGCTAATATAGTACTACTTCTAGCTCTGTGTTAGACCGTATAATGCATATAGGCGACCAAATTAGGCCTCATGCCTAAATTATAATTATCTATCATACAGAAACTTAATAATTAGTATGCTATCATTTAACCTGAATATGTGGAAAAACAAACGAAGAATAACTAACATCCTACAGTGCGAATCAATAACGTGCAAGACAAAAGAAACACATGATCCAATACTCCGGCATTCACTCCATCCCCCTCCATCATCCTGTCACCTTTGCATGGCATGAAAAAAAAAACTGAAAAAAAAAATACTAAAAAATAAATAACGCTATGCAGTCGAAGTTGTTCTGCACACAAGTCGACCGCCTTGAACCGTATAAGTCGATGCGGACACCCCCTTCTAGACCATCAACTCAGCTGCCGTCGAAGAAGGAATCCAGTTGGGTGTGGCTGGATACGTAAGCCACTGCAAGGCTGCAAAACAATCCTAAAATGGTAAGGTTTAGTAGTGCTTATTGAGGTTCTAAAATCATAGAAAAAATACACTTCCTTGAAGTTACAGGGGAGATATAGTAGATGGATTGGAAATTAGGGTATATTTAAGCGAGACGACTGAGAAAAGAAAATCTAAAAAAAAAAAAAATATTTATAGCGGAAAATTACGAAAAAATGTATTAGATTTTCACATGTAACTATTAGTGCTGTGTAACAATACTGTTTTGAGTCGACTTACAGAGACAAATGAAGCAACTCTTATGAATCACGTGTATAATTCACCAATTATATTAAAGTAAAGGTAAAATACCCTTTAATGCAAAGAGCAAACTACTTCAATGTCTGAACACAACCAACGAGATTGGCATTGTATTACGAAGATAAAAATAACTCAATATAGCAGAAATACTTGATTTGCAACACAAAAAAAAATCACCTAAAAATCAATCAATGCACTCTTTAGTCCACAAGATAACAGTAAATCCGGGATAACAGTCCATCGCTTCTCCAGAACGATGCAGAGCAGGCGCTCAGCAAGATAATAGTTCACGCCTCGAACGAGGATCCCCATTGGCTGTGGTTAGCGGGACTGTCTGCCGAGAGATCTCAAGCTATACGGGAGCCAGCGTGTCCACCGTGTATCGACTGTGGTTACGGCGCTGGCAGGCGGGAGGCACCTTGGAGGAGAAACATTGCAAAGTAGACAGCCGGAGAGAGGTCTGGAGGAATTTTTCTCTCGGAGCGTCAAGTATCTGCTCAGTCTCACAGAACCATGCCAAGGACCCGCGACGGGATGTAGAACCAAGCCCAGATTTAAGGCGCCGCATTCCCCGCCAGAACGACAAACGATTCCCCGCTCATATATGTACTGTAATAGTTAACTTATACAGTAACTCCCCTTATTAACTCTGTCAGTGACTCACTTCAGTTATTCATTTCAGAAATTAATTCGTAACTCTTCGTAACTCTCTTCAGCCCTAGCTCTCATCAGTTAACTCTTCAGAAAATCACTTAAGTAAATATTCAGTAACTCTCCTCTAGTACTCTCTACAGTAACTCACTTCAGAAACTCACTTCAGCAAAGTCAACCAAATGAGATGTCGAAGAAATGTCACCGACGGGAGGCATATGGTATGGCTAAGACAAATTGTATGATACACTACACAGCTGTCTATCAAATAAATGCACAAATTCTAAGAGTAAATTAAATGATTATAAGTAGCATCTATCTAATTTCCCTTCTCACAAACATGCGAGAATGAGGTGGTGGAACACATAAAATTAACAGAAGACGACTGAAATAACGAAATGAAAATTGGAAAAAAAGCTAATTCTCTCTGTTTTTAATATGGCAATCCCCAAACGGAGGGGATCAAGGTCTACCTCTCTTTTCCGTTTGTTCGCACTAGGGGAGCGGTGGCCGAGTGGTTAGGTCTGGAGTGGTGAGCTCGATGTCCGAGTCGAATCCTGCGGGGACAAAAGTCTTTCGGCCATCGGTAACATGGTCGACAAGAAGCCTGGTAGGGAGCACAGGTTCCGAGTCACGTCCCACCCAAGGCACTGTAAAATCATCGTCGAGGGCGAAGCAACCCGCATGCTGCATCCTCTTCCGTCGACTAATAGGCTCTTCCATTTGTGCCCAAGTTCCAGGACGGTTCTTTCAGTCAGGGTTGGGTTCAGTTCCTAGGTATGGGTTCGCGTGTCACAAAATGGCAACGCAAAAACCCCGTTTTTTGTTTACAAAACAAACTCAGCTGGCGAGGCAAGAGGAAGGGAGTTTTATTCCTGTCGTTGTAGGGCTGTGCTCGCATTATACGATGATTCTGATGAATAAACAGAAATAAAATAGGTACCAGAAACATCCACTGCTGGCATCTTTGGCATAAATTACGTGTACGGTAATTTAGTATAATAGCGATAGTTTAATATCCCCTCAGTCATGGGTGAATGGTTGGCTTTGAGACAAGTAGCAGGAATATTTTTAGAAGACGTACAACATATGTGCATAGGAGGCCGTGTGAAGTTGTACTGTGCAGACAGCGCGTAAATAGAAGCTGAGCAATTATCTTGTTACCATTTGAATAAACATGCGTATAAATACGGTAGCCGAGATAGCGTAAAAAATGGACAAGGACTGATCGGTCATTCTGAGACACTGACCCGTTTTTCCTGCTAAAGTAGGGAGTTTTTTTTCAGATGGAGAATATTTTGTTTCCAGAAAAACCCAATAAAGTTTTTTTTGCTGAATTTTCATGGCTAAATATTTAGAAACATGGTTGTGTCTGATTAAGTATTTTCACCTTTCTACAGGTCTGGACGAGTGTGAAAGTAAACAATGAAATGACCTCCAAAACCCCCCCCCCCCCCCCCCCTTTGGGAGCTCCGCTCCCCTCGACCCCCGCCGGATTATTAAACTAACCGGTTAAATATCTAGATGAACACCGAATCACTTGGTGGACGTAAATATTTTTTTTGGTGTGTTTTATGTGTTTTGAATGAATCTGCTAACTGTTCCGTCTGGATTTTTTTTTTCTTCCAAAATGACAAAAAAGAAAATTGAACCTAAACCTAACCTAACTGTTACCTAACCTAACCCATACCTAACCTAACCGAAACTAAAATTTAGCTGACAAAAAAAAAAAAAAAAATAATAATAATTACGACCGAAACGGTTAGCAGATTCATTCAAAACACATCAACACACCACCAGAAACAAAATTAGTTGTTTTTCCCCCCCCCCCTCCCCAAAAGTGAGTTCGGTGTTTATCTGGATATTTACCACCCTAAACTTTCTTAAAGGATGGGTGGGGCTTGGACGGAGAGGTGTGCTTGTATGCCGATATAGACAAACTGGCATTTTCTACCAATATGTATATAAGTGTTGAGGTTACGCGGAATGAATTAATACACACATATTACTGAGGAAAACAAAATTCAGAAAACTTAAGTTGTAGCAGTTCTCGCGAGTTCTCGTCCATTATAACAGGTATTTTGATTTTGTGCCCCATATTATTGATTGTTACCATGTGAATTTAGCGTGTGTTGATATTATATCTACTGCAATAGAAGTATACACACACAGTACACAGTACCAAATCCAGCACAAACCCCCCCCCCCCCCCCCCGAAAAACCACACAGTACATAGCAGGCACAGTACTGTATTATGTACCTTTGTGTTATATTATATTATTGTATATGTGTGTATTTATAAAACCTTAAACATAGAAATTACCAGTAGGGATTAATATGAAAAAACTGATTGTGGGAACAACATTACAGTAATATCAATATTAAATGCCAATTATATATATTATTGCAATTATATATATATTGGAATTCTAAATAATTTTTAATACTAACCAAAACTTGGCTCTTCTGGCAGTTAGCTTTGTGACCTTATTCGAGCAGCTTGGGTCTGCCATGCTAAGATGTGTGGATTAAGGCAATCATTGATATCCTTAAGTCCCAGGTCACTTTTCCACATGAGTACCTATAAAATAAAATATTAATCTTCACAAAACTAACAATTTTGCTTGGTTATGTACATGGCAAATAGTAACAGCTTTAAGTCTTAGCAGATGGGTCACGAGTTTTAGAAAAGAAGTGCATCAAATCACAGATAATTCATTAATGGCATATTTTAACATCCTGTTGAGGAACTTGTCCAGAATGAACAGTTGTGCAGAGTAGTCTAGTTCTATGCGTTTTCCTAGCATGGCAGAAATTCAAGATGTTTACTTTACCATACATTTCACGCAGAAGTCTTTTAAATTTTTTTTTTTTTTCGAGACTGCTTTAAGTTCCTCCCCAAAGAACAAGAGAAAAAAGAAAAGGAGAACGGACACGTATGGGCAATAAGTTGCCGAGATAATGATGACAGAAACACAAAGTGGAAACGGCTAGGAGAAAAGTGGACGAGGACGCGGGTCATTTCTGAGACACTGGTTAATTAATTAATAATAATTTTATTACGCCCAGAGGCATTAAGACAAAAAACAAAACAATAACCAAAGACAAGGAGTTAACTTAAGTACTAGAGCAAAAAAAAAAAAAAAAAAAAATAAAAAATTCCTTGCCTAAAAGTAGTGGTGACGCGGAAGTGGATTAATACTGCACAGTATATGAGCAAAAAATAATATTAAAAACGTAGTGGTAACGGCGGTAAGCGACCGCGCAGTCTCGTCCATTATAACCGGGTAGGAGTTGGGAGCATCTCTCGTCCACTTTAAAATTACGTTTTAGAGGTATCTGTGAAGATTATGGAGGAAAAAGGCACCACTAATAAGGGACCCTTCTCTGTCATTTTGGCTCTAACAATATGTGTATAGTGCAAGTATTAAACACAATGTTGTATTCTTTCCCCGTGAAGGAGACTGAATTACGAGTGGCTGCACACAAGATTAACGCTTGCTAATTCGTCAGTGGAAACCGCTTCATATCATCGTTTTATACGAGTGAGAAGTATGTAAACCTAATTCAACACAATCACATCACAGCACACGTACCTGTAGGCCTGTCTGACATCTCTCAGACTCGTGGATGCGGGAAAACCCTCACGATAAGATGAAATAGGGCCCAAGGAGGCCATGTTTGTTAGAACTGAAAACTCTACCACCAGCCCTCTCAATTGTGGGGAATTGTCCCCAGATGGAAAATTAAGTATCTAGTGAAAATCTAGTGTATATTGGCATTTGGGGGAATTCGGGGATTTCTGATAGTTTTAACTTTTCAGTGAAAACTTGGGGCTTTGTAGCATTTGTTTAATAATATCATATAAAAATCAAGGTAGACCCATGCACAGAAAAGGTTGATCAGCTGTTTTTCGGCGGCATATTCTATATCGACAATTTTGATTGGCTAATGGTGTTTAGCAGTCCTGAACTCAACCAACCAGCCACAAAAAGCACAGGGAGTGCAGTGTGTTTACACTGTGTCTGTGTAAAGCGTATATGGTTAAGTTCAGACATTTGAACGTTTTTTGCATGGTTTATGATATCTGGCGCCTTATCGGTAGTACATACAAGGGACTACAAGTATAGATGTGATAGATGGCGGCAGCAATATAGGACAGTCAATACAGTAGCTAAATAACCCCAAACTTAGCAAGGACAATCTTTCTAAATTCGGTGGCAATATTTTTTTCACACAGATATGTTGAATATTAATCCTTCATTACCGAGTCATACTGTAACACTCAAAAATAAAAATGAAAATTATATAATTGTCTTCGAAAAATGTCAATATTCACAAAATATTATTTTAACAAAATATTATTTCACAAAAACGTTCTCTCCTCTCTCTAAAAATAGATTATATATAGATATATATATATATATATATATATTATATATATATATATATATATATATATATATATAATATATATATATATGCACATAATATATATATCTACATGGGAATATATTTAGGATGATCTAGGGAAATTTTTAACCTTAGTCTAAGTGGAATCCTGAAAATTTTTTGTGAGAGCCTGCTACCCACCTCCCGAGGTGGGTTGAGTTAGTTCAAGGGTTTTGCCTGAGTAACTTACGCGCGCGCCTCGGACCCAGGTTTTCGTGCGCAAATGGAACGCCTAAGTTCTTGGGTTCCGTGAACTGTTTCTAAATGTCGCAATGGAGAGGGCCAATGTAATGTAGCCCTACATCATCTCTATATTCAGTCTATAGTTGAATTTTGATACCACAAGATGGAGACCTTCAAGTCACAGTACGTGCGTCAGGAAAACCGCTAACTGAATAGAAAACACCCTATGCATGGAAAATAACTTAGAATGGTTCATTGTGGTTTTCAAATCGGGTTTGTGAAATTTTTTTTTTGTTAAAGAAAAGGCCATTTTACTCACTAATCTTTTGCATGCATTTAGGTTAAAACAGACTTTAAAAATTGTAGTCCATGGCGTGGTTTTATTTATTTACAGGCTGGTTTCTTATCTGAAGGAAGATGCAATGTATATATTTTTTTTTTTCTTCAGAAATACAAGGGGCCTCAGCGGGTTCATTTCTACTGATGGACAACAGTCCTGATGAAAATGAGACTCGTGGGTGGTGTGGTGGGCGTGGAGGGGGGGGGCGTGATGGTACGTCAGGTAGTGGAGCATCACCTCACCGGTTGTTACCTGGTACTCGTAACACCGCCACCTCACTCCCCTGTTACTCTCCGCTGTGCTCAGGTGAGTCACCAGATTGATGTCACAATACAGAAATATTGCTTATGTTTCGTTTGAATAAATTATTATCTGGGCAGGAAATTATATCGAACTACGAATCGACAAACAATATATTTTTTAGTTTATATCACAAGTCGCAAAACAGGTGGGATTGGAACCAATATTCGATGCCAAAAACAATATAGTGTCGTCTGGTTTAAGGTTTCACGATTAGAATGAATGAAAGTGATCAATGTTACTGCCCCATAGGGGATAGTGTATAGGGTTAGGTATATCCGACAGAGGTTCACTTGCCCTTGGCCCCCAGTTACCTCTGAAATCCAGTTAGAAGATCCTCCACAGGCAATGACAAACTGGACAAGCCAGCCGGCGAAATAAATCCCTTTTCCCTTTACATATGAACATGGGGGATTCTAACCCAATCTGCCTAGATTGCAATCAATTCAATCATGGGGAATACGCCGGGTGGCGCGTCGCTCGCCCACCCTATGACGTCACTCACGGGGGTCACACGCGCGAGTCCCATGCAGGCTTCCCTTCCCATACCAAGGCAACTCTCGACAGAGAAAATCACACTTGCCCCCAGCCATGAACATTGTGGCGACCCCTTGACCATCCTCCACACCGGATATCACTTACCAGAAAAACCCAGTGGTAAAGATCGGTTAGGGTAGCGTGCCACAGCCCATATAGACGAAGTTGGCGCTGACGGACATGCAGGTAATAGGCTCGATCAGTCTCACGAGGCAATCGCTGATTTAATTGACACGTAATCATTCCCAGCGATACCCACGATTTCGCCGAAGACACTATTACAAAGGCATCGATTCGCCTCTTTCGCAGTCGGTATTAGTGTACATGTTTTCATATCCATAGGTAAGACAAGGATCACAATCGCCTTCAAGATCGAATCTTAGTCCGTCTGCACATGCAGGTATACCGACAACGCCAAATACTTCGTGCTGAGCGAGTCCTTAACAGCGTGGTTACGCCACTCCACGTAAAACTTCTTAACGTGGACCCGCCGTCATTATGGAACTTGCGCTGTACACGAGGTGCACATGTTAAAACATTTCATATAATGATATAAATACACACAACCCATACTGTCATTCTCATTGACCAGACCCCGTCAAGCAACTATGACTACTATGAATGTTGCAATCTGTTACTGTATCTAGAAAGCCCCACACCATAATACACTGGAACCCGCGGCGATGCACTGAGCACAAAGAGCTCCTCACAGTTCCAAAGGCACTTTGCTTTCCTCGTGCAGTAGCACTCACGAGAGACACTTCATCAGACCTACACAGCGAATTCAGCAACACAGCTTACTGCATCATCCGGCAAAACAAACAGATCAATGGATCGTGGTGTTGACGAGGGATGCCCCTACATCACTTTGCAATCTACAACTGTGCCAATAACCCAGTCCATACAAAGTTGAAAAGTGATGGGGCAAAGGACGAACCCTTGCCTCACTCCTGTATTCAGAGGAAAAAAAGATGGATCACATCCCTCACACTTCACAACACTCTCAGTCCTAGAGTACTAAGCCTAGAATACGATCTCTCAAAATCCGAACTCGGTACTACTGTCCCAAAGAGGATATCCCACTTGGTGAAACGGTTCTAGGCTATTTTCACCATTACAATGGACTTGTGACATCGCGCCGAGATCAGATTGTCTTAAGTGTCCATTAGTAATCTTAATTAAAACTCTAAAATCTGTGAATGTCTGACTAGCGATGAGGGTTTTGGTGGTGGTGGTGGTGTGGTGATGTTAGATGGTGATGGTAAAGGTTGTGGAGAAGGCGATACTAATTACTATTATGGATTTCTCGTCCAGACAGTGAAGGGAGATGAGGGTATGGCGTGAACCTCAGTGAATCATCACCATCAATCGATACAGACCGCTTCTAGGGGACACCAAAAATCACGTGTCGGAGTAATCCTTCCCTCAACGACGGTAACGGGACAACAACACTCTCGCCACTCAGGTAATAATGTTTGAATTTAGTATTAACCCACTGAAATACTACTTGAACTCTGTGTCTCTGGCGTTCATGCTTAAGTTAGATAGCGTCCAGGTGAGACAAACTGAGCGTTAGACTATTTATAACCGAAAATTCTTACAATGGACCGAGATATGAAGCAGATGAAAAAAAATTGAGGAAGTTTATCCTTAGCTACAGGCGTATTACTTGGTAGCGGAAAGAAAGTATATTAGTATATAATAATGTTGTCGTACTTAAAATAAGAACATAAAAAAACAAGGAAAGCTACAAGAGGCCATGAGACCTACACGTGGTAGTTCCTGTAAACGTGTATTCGTTTTACTGTTACCAAAAAACTTCGGATACTTTATTATCAGCCCTATTGGTCCCAATTACGTTCATGAATCAAGAACGCAGATTCACTGCTGCGGTAAAGCTTGTCTTAAGTGTTCTCTGTAAACTATTCATTATTAAGTTTTGCCCGAACAGAATGCGGGAGACAGGAGGTTGTGGAAGGAAACGGAGCACGTGTGGTGGTGGTGGGAGGCAGGCCATGGGGGAAGGACATACTGCTCCACCACCAGCCTGCGCAACACAGTCCACAGCCTGTATCTGGCCCTTCCATGAAAACCCTGCAGACCACACCACTCATCCGAGATGAGACACACGAGACCTTTTCGGACTTTTCAAACCATCATGTAAATGAAGAGTTGTTTATTATCCTTCTTAGCCAACCTCCACAATAGGCTACAATAATATTGATACAAATAAACATTCTTTTAGTATTTAATATGGTATGTTATTTCTTTCTTGTATTGACACATTGACGCAAATTTCTACACGTTTTTTAATCTCCAGTCGCGTGGGAGCTGGGTGTATCGCGCTGTCTGTATTGTAGCATACGGGCTTGGGGTGTGACCGCTCTGTCATCGTGGAACTCGAGCTCTCGCGGGGGAATCATCACTACGAGGAAGATTGCTGTCAGTATCCATATTCTTCTAAACGGGAAGGGAATACGCAATGTGGCTATCTTATGTTATGGATTTGATTATATACCCGATTCCACTTAAAAAAAATCCCACACAAATATTGTGTAGGATTTATAAATAATATAAGCGAAAAGTGTGTCTGTCTGTCTGTCGTCTGTCTGTGGTCCGCTCTAGGTGCCGCCCTCTGTGGCGGAATCCTCTCATCTGGCACGTTTTTGGAACGGATCGCAGCAGGGGAAGGTTTTTAAGCGCACTTATGAGATGATCGACTTTTTTTTTTTTTTTTTTTAGCAGCTCTATTAGCGAGAATTGTGAAAAAAAATTTATCGAGAATTAGGAACCTGTGGTAGGGTGATGGTAATGGGTGAGTGAATGGTGGGGGGTGATGGGTGATGGGTGAGGGAATAGATGGGGGGTGATGGTTAATTGGTGAGAGAAATGGGTTGTGGTGATGGGTAATGGGTGAGTGAATGGGTGGTTTTTGATGCTTAATGGGTGAGTGAATGGGTTGGGGGTGATGTGAATGGTGGCGGTATAATACATTTTACATCATAGATTACAGAAAGCTAGAAGGGCTATCTGGAGAGTCTGTGTTGGTGGCCTAAGCCCACCAATAGCTCTCGCAGGAGCTAGCCCCCAAAAAAGTCGCCGGAGGGCGCTTTGCTGCTAGTACATATAATAATTATGAAAAAAATCAACACAAAATATTGAAAATGAAAAGGTAACAAAAATACACAACTATGTCATGCATTGTGATGTAATAGTGTACATTGACATTTTCTGTTATTAGAGGCTACATATGATAAGGGAATCAAAGGACACATACTTCTAGATGTTCCATATGTAACAGCCGTTCATTTCCTGTCTTGCACTGCAGAGTCCTGAAAAACATGCACAGGCACACAGTCGAGTGACCACGCTGCCCAACTTCCTTACACTGCATAACGCGGGACAGTTGCCCAGCCTGGCACCACCGTGACGCACGAGACTCGCTCAATGGAAGGTTTCTGGACACTTTCGCGGCTGCCTTCAATTTTACGGATGTTTCCATTTAACACACACATACGCACACACAGTAAAGACTAATGCAAAGACAAAATACAATCAATCACGGATGAAAGATAAACTGTCAACAATATAAAAGATACCTGCTAGTATCAAACAGAGAGTTACAACAGGAAAAACTTCCCTGCAGAACAGTTCTTTTTTCTGACCTCAAGTAGCAAATCGTCTTTCAGCAAGGACTGACGTTCAAAGTGGCAGGACTATCCGCGAGGAAACTGACATGCTGAGCGAGTCGCCTTAGAAACAGGAAACCATTTGATAATTACTATCTTACATTGGCAGGTACGTGATGCAAGAAAACCCCACCAAGTCGTTCCGATACCTTGGACTCTGGATGGGCTAGTACAGCGCATGGTCGGGAGAACTGCACGGGAGGAGGCCGACCTTTGTATGATCCTCGCTCCGCCGCGGCTCGATTTGAGGTTATTGATTACCTCCGACTTGAACCCGCTGACACCTGGTAATTGTGTCCCTGAAACCTACATTGTTACCTGCGCATCTCTCCTTATTAAAGACCATCACAAGTTAGTATTTTTTTTTCCAGTTTAGCTTTGGACATGAGTGCGCTTTGAGTTGAAAGTGCAACATTCAAATGATAAATAGTTTGGTGTGAGGTTGGTTAACACGTCTCTCTATAAAGGAATGTACTACATCACCAGAAGAAGGAAAACGTAGGAAGGCAGTGATGATGTGTGATTATGTAATGGTTGAAATAGCCTAGACCGCTCTCAAAGCGGACTATCCCTTTGGGCCCAGTGGTACCGTTCTCGACTGTGAGAGATCGTATATAGGTAAGTGGGTTCGAACCCCACCATGCTTCAGTATGTACCTATAGGGAAAAGGATTTCATTTTCCGATTGAGATTGGCACCCTGTGGGGACAGTTCGTATGTGGATCTTTGACGGGATGTCAGAAGGTAACAAAAAAATTTTATAAAAATAACAAAATAAAAAAAAAAAAAAAAAAATAAAAAAAAAAAATTAAGGAATAAAAAAAAAAAACATAAAAATAAAAAGGGGTGCCAAGGCCAGTGTAACGCTCCCCCCCCCCCCCCCGTCGATCTCACTCCCTCTTTTGGTGCAGTAACAATGGCTCCATGTCACAGATCAGTCCTCTGGATCAGTAGTGACTCTACAACTACTAACTGAAGGCTGTTCCCCTCCGGCATCCCCTTCAGAATTCCATCACAAACGACAGAAGGAGGAAAGAAGAAGTGTACAGAGAAATGCCGCCCCTCCTGGGAGTACAATACTTTTTTTTTTTTTTTTAACCAAAACGAAACAAATTACACTTATATCCAATACACAGACAGCTTACCGAAAATCAATTAGGTATCGGAGAACTTCTTTGAATAGAAGATACGGCACGTAATTGCTCAGAAATTCATGAATCTCCTCAGCCTCATTAATATATATCTATATATATATATATATATATTAATGAGGCTGAGGAGTTTCATGAATTTCTGAGCAATTACAGTGCGCTATCTTAATTCAAAGGAAGTTCTCTACCTAAGTGATGCGGTAAGTCTGTTGTGTGTATTTGATAGAAGTGTCGATTGGTTCTTTTGGTAGTATTGCTAACTCCAGGAGGGGCGGCAGTTCTCTGTACACTTCTCTTTCCTCTCCTCTGTCGTTTGTGAATGGAATTCTGAAGGGATGCCGAAGGGGAAAGCCTTCAGTTAGTAGTTGTAGAGCACTACTGATCCAGAGGACTGATACTGTGACATGGAGCCAAGGTACTGCACCAAACGAGGGGAGTAGATCGACAGAGCGTACACTGGCCTTGGCACCCCGTTACCTTCTGAAATCCGTCAGAAGATCAGCAGAGAACTGACAGGGTGACCCAATCCAATCGGAAAATAAATCCTTTTCCCCTATAGGTACATACTGAACATGGGTGGTGTTCGGACCCACTTACCTAGATACGATCTCTCAACAGTCGGAACGGTTACCACTGGCCCAAAGGGGGGGATATTCCGCTTGGAAGAAAAGCCGGTTCTAGGCTATTTCAACCATTACATAATCCACATGCATCACTGCCTTCTACGTTTTCCTGCTTCTGGGTGATGTAGTAAATTCTTTATAGAGAGACGTTTGTTAGACCAACCCCACAACCAAACTATTTATCATTTGAATGTTTAACTTTTCAACTCAAAGCCGGCAACTCAATGTCCAAGCTTAAACTGGCAAAAAAAAATTATAACTTGTGCATGGTCTTAATAAGGCGAGTATGCGCAGGGTAACAATGAGGTTTCAGGGACACAATTACCAAGGTTGTCAGCGGGTTCAAGTCGGAGGTAATCAATAACCTCAAATCGAGCCGCGGTTCGGAGCGAGGATCATACAAGGTCGGCCTCCTCCCCTGCAGTTCACCGACCATGCCGCTCTGTAATGCCCATAGAGCCAAAGGTATCGAACGACTTGGTGGGGTTTTTCTTGCATCACGTACCTGCCAATGTAAGATAGTAATATCAAATGGTTTCCTGTTCTAAGGCGACTCGCTCAAGCAGGTCAGTTACTCGCGGATAGTCCTGCCACTTTGAACGTCAGTCCTTGCTAAGAACGATTTGCTACGAGGAGAAAAAAGAAATGTTGAGGTGAAGTTCCTGATTGTAATTTCTGTTTGATAACTTAGAGGTATCTTTTATATTGTTACAGTTTATCTTTCATCCGTTGATTGATTGTATTTTGTCTTTGGCATTAGTCTTTACTGTGTGTGAGTATGGGTGTGTTAAATGGAAACATACGTAAAATTGAAGGCAGCCGCGAAAAGTGTACAGAAACCTTCCATTGAGCGAGTATCCGTGGCGTCACGGTGGTTGCCAGGCTGGGCCTGTCCCGCGTGTATGCAGTGTAAGGAAGTGGGAGCGTGGTACTCGAACTTGCTGTGTCGTGCATGTTTTTCAAGGACTCTGCAGTGCAGACAGGAAATGGGAACGGCTGGTGACATATGAGAACATTCTAGAAGTATGTGTCCTTTGATTTTCCCTTATCATATGTAGCCTAATAATAACAGAAAATGTCAATGGTTAACACTATTACAATCAACAATGCATGACATAGTGTGTATTTTTTGTTACAATTTTCAGTTTCAATATTTTGGTGGTTGATTTTTTTCATAATTATTATTGTACTAGCCGACAAAGCCGCCCATCCGGGCGTACTTTTTGGGTAGCTCCTGCGGAGAGCATGGTGGGCTTAGGCCCACCAAACACAGACATCTCCAGATAAGCCCCTTCTAGCTTCCTCGTAATCATGCATGTAGAAATGTATGATTAAGCCAACCCATTCACATCAACCCAACCCATTTCACTCACCCATTACGCATCCCCCCACCCATGCACTCACCATTACCCATCACACACACCCAATTCTCGTCACCAATTACCCATCACCCCCCATCTATTCCCTCACCCATCACCCATACCCCCACCCTTCACTACCCAATTACCCATCACCCTACATCAAAGGTTTCATCAATTCTCGCGAAATCACTTTTTTTCCACAATTCTCGCTAATAGGCTGCCCTAAAAAAAAAAAAAAAAAAAAGATCGGATCATCTCATAAGTGCGCTTAACCTTCCTGCTCGACCCGGTTCAAAAAACTGTGCCAGTAGGAGAGAGAGTCCGCCACAGAGGGCGGCACCTAGAGCGGACACACAGACAGACAGACAGACAGGGACAGACACACTTCGCTTATATTATTATAAATCCTACACAATGTTTGTGTGGGATTTTTTTTAAAGTGGAAATCGGGGGTATATAATCAAAATCCATAACAATTAAGATAAGCCCCCATTGCGTTATTCATTCACCGTTTAGAAGATATGGATACTATGAAACAGCAATCTTCTCGTAGTGCTGATCCCCCCGCGAGGAGCTCGAGTTCCATCGATGAACGAGCGTCACCCAAAAGCCCGTTGCTACAATACCAGACAGCGGCGATACACACCAGATCCCACGCTGCCTGGAGATTAAAAAAGTGTGAAAGTTGCGCAATGTGTCAATACTAATAAAGAAAAAACATACCAATTAAATACTAAAAAGAATGTTATTTGTATCATATTAATTGTAGCTAGGGTGGAGGATGGCTAAGAAGATAATAACAACTCTCATTTACAGATGGTTTGAAAAGTCCGAAAAGTCTCGTGTGTATCATCTCGGATGATGTGGTGTGGGCTGAAGGGTTTTCATGGAGGCCAGATTACAGGCTGTGGACTGTGTTGCGCAGGCGTGTGGAGCAGGATGTCTTCACCCATGGCCTGCCTCCCACCACCCACCACACGTGTCTCGGTTCCTTCCACAACCTCCTGGCCCAGCAGTCTGTTCGGGAAAAACTTAGATAATGATAGTTTAAAGAGGAAACACTTAGACAAGCTTTACGCGCAGTGAAAATCTGCGTTCTTGATTCATGAACGTATTGGGGAATAGGGCTTATAAAAAGTTATCAGAAGTTTTTTTACACAGTAAAACGAAAGTACACGTTTTACAGAATACCACGTGTAGGTTCATGGCCTCTTGTAGCTTCCTTGTTTTTTTTATGTTCTTATTTTAAGTAGACAACAGTATTATATACTAATATACTTTCTTTCCGTTACCAAGTAATACGCTGTAGCTAAGCTAAACTTCCTCAATTTTTTTCATCTTGCATTCATATCTCGGTCACTTGTAAGAATTTTGAGCGGCGCATAAATATGCTTACTCGCTCCGTTTGTCTACCTGGGATCTATCTAACTTAAGCCCATGAACGCAAGACACAGAGGTTCAAGTAGTATTTCAGTGGGTTAAAATACTAATTAAAACATTATTACCTGAGTGCCGAGAGTGTGGTGGTCGTACCGTCGTTGAGGTGAAGGAGTACTCCGCGACACGTGATTTTGCGTGTCACCTAGGAAGCGTCTTATCGCTAGATGGTGATGATTCAATGAGGTCACCGCCATTACCACATCTCCCTTCACGTGTTGGAGAAGAATCCATAATAGTAATTAGTATCGCCTTCCACACCTTTACCATCACCATCTACATCACCACACCACCAACCACCACAAAACCCTGCATCGCTAGTCAAAGACATTTCCACAAGATTTAGAGTTTATTAAGATACTTAATGCGACACTAAGACAAAATCTGATCTCGGAGCGATTCACAAGCCATTTGTAATGGTTGAAAATAGGCCTAGAACCGTTTCACAAGTGGGTATCTCTTTGGGACAGTAGTACCCGATTTCGGATTTGAGAGATCGTATTCTAGGCTGTAGTACTCTAGGACTGAGAGTGTGGTGAAGTGTGGAGGGAGTGTATCCAGCTTTTTTCCTATGAATAACAGGAGTGAGGCAAGGGGGCGTCTTGCCCCATCACTTTTCAACATTTGTATGGGACGGGTATTGGGCAAAGTTGTAGATCAAAGTGATTGTGGAGCATCAGACCTCGCCAACACCAAGATCATTGATCTTGTTTTTGCCGATGATGCAGTAAAGCTGTGCTGAGTCGGAGGTCCTGCAGTGATGGCTATCGAGTCCGCTGCACGAGGACGGCAAAGCTTTGGAACTTGAGACTCTGCTCAATACCAAGGTCAGGTATTTGAGTGGCTTTCTAGATGAAACATTACAGTCGGTTCATGAGTGCGGCGAGGAGCATTGAGATCTTGGAAAGTTTTACAGACCTGGCGGTAGCGCAGTTCCATAATGACGGCGGGTACACGTAAGAAGTTTTACGGTGGATTGATAACCCACGGTGTTAGGGACTCGCTCAGCACGAGTATTTGGCACGTTGTCGGTATTACCTGCATGTGAAGACGGACTAAGATTCGGGATCTTGATATGTCGATTGGATCCTTGTCTTACTTATGGATTATGGGGGGGGGGAAAAAACAAAAAAAAAACAAACATGGACATCTAAATACCGACCGAAGAGGCGAAATGGCCTTTGGTAATAAGTGTCTTCGCGAAATCGTTGGGGTATCGCTGGGATGATTACGTGTCAATTAAATCAGCGATTGCACCCGTGAGACTGAAAAGCGAGGGCCTATTACCTGCCATAGTCCGTAGCGCCAACTTAGTCTATATGGGCATGGGCCACGCTACCCTGAAACCGATTCTTACCACTGGTTGTATCTTGTAAGCGTCTCTCATACTGTGTCCTCGATTTAGTATGGCTATAAAATAGAACAAAGCCTACCAAAAATATCATGTGATAATCCACGTGCTGGAGGAAGGTCAAAGGGGTTCCGCCCACAAGTTCATGGATGGGCAAGGTGATGTTTCCGTCGAGAGGTGCTTGGTATGGGAAGGTGCAGCCGCATGGGGACTCAGCGCCGTGGTGACCCCGTGAGTGACGTCATAGGGTGGGCGAGGCGACGCGCCACCCCGGGTATTCCCCCAATGATTGATTGATTGAATCTAGGCAGATTGGTTAGAATCCCACCATGTTCAGTATGTTAAAGGGGAAAAGGATTTATTACCCGGACTGGGCTAGTCAGTTTCACTCAACAGTGCCTGTGGAGGATCTTAATAATTGGATGTCAGAAAGGTAACTGGGACTAAGAAAGGGCAGTGTAACGCCTCTGTCGGAATATTTATCCGTAACCCTATACCCTATCCCCTATGGAGCAAGGTTTTTTTTTTTTTAAAAAACATTGATCCCTTCATCTTCTAAATCGTGAAACCTTAAAACCAGGACGAGCACTATATTGTGTTGCAGCACATATGTACTCCAATCCCACTGATTTTGAGCACCTTGTGATTATACCCACACAGTATTTAAAACAATTATATTGTTTGTCGGATTCGTAGTCGATATAATTCCTGAACCAGGATGAATAATGATTCAAACGAAAACATAAGCAATATTTCTGGATGTGTGTACATCCCATCTGGTGACTCACCTGAGCACAGCGGAGAGTACAGTGGAGTGAGGTGCGGTGGTTACGTAGTACCAGGTATACAAATACGGTGAGGTGATGCCTCAACTACACTGATCGTACCATCACGCGCACCCCTCCACGCCCACCACCACCACCCACGAAGGTCTCATATCATCAGGACTGTTGCCGAATCAGTAGGGAAAAAGAACACGTGAGGCCCACATTGCGTATTTCCTGAAGAAAGAAAAAGAAAAATTATGTTATAACAGTGCATCTTCTTAAAGATAAGAACACGGGCACGTAAGTAAAATAAACCACGCAATTCGCACTTTTTAAAGTCAGTTTAACCCCCCCAAATGCCATGCAAAAAAGGATTAGGTTGAGTAAAATGCTACCAAATAACGAATTGAAAACCACAAGGAAACCATTCTAAGGTATTCCATGCATAGGGTTTTTTTTCTATCAGATTAGCGGTTGCCTGACGAGCAACGTACTGTGACGCTTTGAAGGTCGTCTTGGGTATCAAAATTCATACTATATAGACTGAATAAGATGATGATGTAGGGCTACATCATACATTGGCCTGCTTCCATTGCATGACATTATTCAGAAAAACCACAGTCTCACGGAACCCAAGAAATTAGGCGTTCATGTGCGCACCGAAGAACATGGGTCCGGGCGAGAGGCGAGTAGTTATCAGCAAAACCTTGAACTAACTCAACCCACATCCGGGAGGTGGGTAGCAGGGCTTCACACAATAAATTTCAGGAATTCACTAGACTAAGGTTAAATTTCCCTAGATCAATCCTAAAAATTCCCAAGTAGATATATATAATTGCATATAATATATATATATTATATATATATATATATATATAGTTATATACTGATGATCTATGTATATATATACTAATCTATATAATATAAAGAGTATGTCGAGAGAGCCAAGAGAGACGATTGTTTTGTGAAATAATATTTTGTTTAAAATAATTATACATGTGAAATATTGACATTTTCCGAAGACAATATATAATTTCATTTTTAGTTTTTTTGATTTGTGTTACAGTATGGACTCTGTAATGAAGCATTAATATTCAACAATATGACTGGTGAAAAATACTTGCCACCGAATTTAGAAAGAATTTGTGCCTTGGCTAAGTTTGAGGGTATTAGCCTACTGTATTGACTGTCATATATTGCTGCAGCCATCCTATCAACATCTATAACTTGTAGGCCCTTTGTATGTACGACCGATAAGGCGCCAGATATCATAAACATGCAAACAAACGTCAAATGTTATGAACTAACAGATACGCGTTACCCACAGACACAGTGTAAACACACTGACTCCCTGTGGCTTAGTGGGCTGTGATGGTTGAGTTCAGGACTGCTAAACACCATTAGCAATCAAAATTGTCGCTAAGAATATGCCGCCGAAAAACAGCTGCATCACCTTTTCTGTGCATGGGTCTACCCCTTGATTTTTACGATGATTATTATTAAACAAATGCAACAAAATCCCCAAGTTTTCACTGAAAAGTTAAAAACTACAGAAAATCCCAGAAAATTCCCCCAAATGCCAATATCACTAGATTTTCACTAGATTACCACAGACACACGCATTTCCCAATCTGGGGACAAAGACCACCCACAATGTGCGAGGGCTGAGTGGGTAATCTTTTTCAGTTCATAACAAACCAATGGCCGCCTTGGGCCCTATTTCATATTTATCATGAAGGGTTTTCCGCATCCACGAGTCTGAGCGGATGTCAGGACAGCCTACACCCGGTCCGTAGTGCTGTGATGTGCTTGTGTACCTTCGTGATTAGGTGACATACTTCTACTCGTATACACACAAGACGCCGTGTGTGTGAAGCGTTCCACAGACGAATTAGAAGCGTTTATAATTCTTGTGTGGCAGCCACTGTAATTCAAGTCTCCTTCACGGGAAAGATACAACATTGTATTAATACTTGCACAACTATACACCATATTGTTAGAGCCAAAATGACAGAGAAAGGTCAAAAACCCTTATTAGTGGTCTTTGATTTCTCCAGATCTTCACAGAACCGCTAAACGTAATTTTTAAAGTGCGAGAGATGCTCCTAACTCGTACCGGTTATAATGGACGAGACTTGCGCGGTCGCTACCGCCGTTACCACTTAGTTTTAATATATTTTGTGCTAATATCACTGTGCAGTATATCCACTTCGCGTAAACCACTAATTTTAGGCAAGGAAATTTTATTTTTTTTTTTTTTTTTGCTTAGTACTAAGTTAACTCCTTTGTCTTGGTTATTGTTTGTTTTTTGTTCGTATGCCTCTATGGGCGATAAAAAAATTATTATTATATTAACCCATTGTCTCAAAAATGACCGCGCAGTCCTCGTCCCTTTACTCCTAGCGGTTCCACTTTGTGTTTCTGCATCATTATCTCGGTGCAACCTTATTGCCCAACGTGTCGTTCTCCTTTTTCTTTTTCTCTTGTTATTTGAACTTAAAGCAGTGTCGAAAAATTTAGACTTCTGCGTGAAATGTATGGTTAAAGTAAAACATCTTGAATTTCTGCATGTTAGGAAAACCAATAGAACTATACTACTCTGCACAAACTGTTCATTCTGGACAAGTTCCTCAACATGATGTTAAAATATGCCCATTAATGAAATATCTGTGATTTGAGCACTTCTTTTCTAAAAACTCGTGGACCATCTGCTAATGACTTAAAGCTGTTACTAGTGGCCATTACATAACCAGAGCAAAATTGTTAGTTTTGTTAAGATTAATATTTTATTATAGGTACTCATGTGGAAAGTGACCTGGGACTTAAGGATATCAATGATGCCTTAATCCACCCATCTTAGCATGGCAGACGCCAAGCTGCTCGAATAAGGTCACAAGCTACCTGCCAGAAGAGCCAAGTTTTGGTTAGTATTAAAAATTATTTTAGAATTCCAATAATATATATAATGCAATAATATATATAATTGCATTTAATATTGATATTAATGTAATGTTGTTCCCACAATCAGTTTTTTCATATAATTACTGGTAATTTCTATGTTAAGGTTTTATAAATAACACACATAATACAATAATATATATAATACAAAGTACATAATACAGTACTGTGCAATGCATATGGTACTGTGGTGTTTTTCTTTGTGCTGTATTTGGTACTGTGTACTGTGTGTGTATAATCTATTGCAGTAGATATAATATCAACACAAGCTAAATTCACATGGTAACAATCAATAATATGGGGCACAAAATCAAAATACCTGTTATAATGGACGAGAACTGCGCGAGAACTGCTACCACTTAAGTTTTCTGAATTTTGTTTTCCTCAGTATAATGTGTAGTATTAATTCAATTCCGCGTAACCTTCAAAACTTATATACATATTGTAGAAATGCCAGTTGTCTAATATCGCATACAAGCACACCCTCTCCGTCCAGAGCCCACCCATCCTTTAAGAGGTTAGGTGGTAAATATCCAGATAACACCGAACTCACTTTTGGTGGACGAAATAATTTTTTTCTGGTGTGTTTTGATGTGTTTGAATGAATCTGCTAACCGTTTCTGTCGTAATTATTATTTTTTTTTTTTTTTTTTTGTCAGCTAAAGGTTTAGTTTAGGTTAGGTTAGGTATGGGTTAGTTAGGTAACAGTTAGGTTAGGTTTAGGTTCAATTTTCTTTTTTTGTCATTTTTGGAAGAAAAAAAAAAATCCGACGGGAACAGTTAGCAGATTCATTCAAAACACATAAAAAACACACCAGAAAAAAAATAGTTTCGTCCACCTAAGTGAGTTCGGTGTTCATCTAGATATTTACCGGTTAGGTTAATAATCTCGGCGGGGGGTCGAGGGGAGCGGAGCTCCCCCGTTTGGAGGTCATTTCATTGTTACTTTCACACTCGTCCAGACCTGTAGAAAGGTGAAAAATACTTAGATCCAGACACAACCATGTTCTAAATATTAGCCATGAAAATCACAAAAAAAACTTTATTGGGTTTCCGGAAAACAAAAATATCTCCATCTGAAAAAAAAACTCCACTAATTTTAGGCAAGGAAAAACGGGTCAGTGTCTCAGAAAATGACCGCTCAGTCCTTGTCATTTTTTACGGCTATCTCGGCTACCGTAGTTATGACGCATTGTTATTCAAAGGGTAACAAGATAATTGCTAGCTTCTATTTACGCGCTGTCTGCACAGTACAAACTTCACACGGCCTCCCTATGCACATATGTTGTACGTCTTCTAAAAATATTCTGCTACTTGTCTAACCAAAGCCAACCATTCACCCACTGACTAGGGGATATTAAAACTATCGCTATTATACTAAATTACCGTAACACGTAATTTATGCCAAAGATGCCAGCAGTGGATGTTTCTGTACATAATTATTTCTGTTTATCATCAGAATCATCGTATAATGCGAGCACAGCCCTACACAAGACAGGAGAAAACTCCCCTTCCTCTTGCCTCGCCAGCTGAGTTTGTTTGTAAACAAAAAACGGGGTTTTTGCGTTCCATTTGTGACACGCGAACCCAGACCTAGGAACTGAACCCAACCCTGAACTGAAAGAACTGGTTCCTGGAACTTGGGCACAAATTTGGAAGAGGCCTATTAGTCGACGGAAGAGGAATGCAGCATGCGGGTTGCTTCGGCCACTCGACGATGGATTTACGTTTCCTTGTGGGACTTTAACCGGGGA
>JACEEZ010013971.1:0-47847 GCA_016584305.1 Chionoecetes opilio
TCTGAAATGTAATGACAATCACCCCTTTTACTAAACTCTTTGCTGGTTTGGCCTTCAATTTAATTTGTCACCTTAACTTGTTAGCAGTTAGGGGGGGTCTCACCAATATAAGGTTGCACCGCTCGGGAATCGAACCCGGGACTTTCCACTTGCCGGGCGGCTTGCTACCCGTTACACCACGGAACCTTCAAGTGACAACCCACACATTAACGATATTCCTTGAGTCTCTGTAAGAGGTAATGATGTGTACGACATTTTTACTCGCGGCAACATCTAGAAAGTACGTGCTTTGGCAGCGCTACAATCGTATTTTGTGATTGCAAGCATGAGCGGAGCTTAAAGTAATCGTCCAGACCATTTCATCATTCCTGATTTTTTTGTAATTAGAGTATAGCCATTATCGAGTGTATCAACAATATTTTTAATTGTCACTTTTTGCATCCAGTCAGCCGTTTTTTAATAATCCGCAATCAAAATCTGTAAATTCCCCGAGCTTCGAAAACGCTGCGGGACAACTGGCAGACGATGCGCCACGGCTCGGTGACACCCACTGAAGGTGGTCTCCTCTTCCCGCGCTAATCCAGAAGCACGTAAACACAAGAGTAAATATAGTAGGCTACTATAAGCCAAGCTTTGGTACAAAGCAGCCGGTACATATCAGCCGACGGTACATAGCAGCTAGGAAGCCAGTGTAGTATAAAAAAAAACTGATCGCACGCTGAAAACTTTGCAGATATGAAATACAGTAAGTGTACTATAGTTTTGTTGTAATGTCATTTAGATAAGCTTAATTGGAGGGTAAATTTTCGGATGAACACCGAACTCACTTTGTGGACGAAACAATTTTTTTCTGGTGTGTTTTTGTGTTTGAATGAATCTGCTAACCGTTTTAGCCGCAATTTTTTTTTTTTTTTTTTTTGCAAAAATGAAAAAAAAAAAAAAAGAAACCTAAACCTAGCTTAATGTTTACCTATACCTAACCAACCTAAAACCCAACCTTTACCTAACTAAAAAAAAAAAAAAAAATATCTACCTACCTAAAAAAAAAAAAAAAAAAAAAAAAAATCCCGAAAAAAAACGGTTAGCAGATTCATTCAAAACACATAAAAACACACCAGAACAAAGTAGTTTCGTCCACCAAAGTTGAGTTTTTGGGGTTCATCTGGAAAATAATACCCAACCGATTATTGATCGACGAGATAGTCACCCAAAGCTTGCCCTGAACACTATCTTACCAATGGACAGAGAACATGACTTACGTAGTGTATATACTACATGACCACTCGATTCCCTACCAGTTTGGAAAAAACCCTGAGAAAACACATTCACACACTCCCCTCGATTCACAGCCGAGAAATCCCGGGGGTTTGATCCCCGGGCGGAGCGGAAACAGTTGGGGTGTTTTCCTTAAAACCCGAGCCCCTGTCCACCCATCGAAGAATTTGGGGTGTTTCTGTAAAAAAAAATGCGATATGGTAATACATATGCATTCTTGATGGGTGCAGCAAGAAAGCTGTGCCTTTCCAGAGACGTTTGCACACGTATCAGACCAATAGGCGAGAAATGTGTAAAAAAAAATTGTGCGCGGACGGACGTTGGTGCGTTGGGGTGAAGGTAGGGAAACGGGGCTGGGTGTTGGTGGGGGGGGGAGGGGGTGGTGGTTAGTGGTGGGGAAGTGAGTGGATGTTGGTGGAGGGGGAAGTGGTGGGTGTTGATGGGGGGGAAAGGGGGGGGGGTGTTCGGTGGTGGGGGGAAAGGGGGTTAGTGGTTGGGGGAAAGGGGATGGTGTTGGTGGCTGGGGAAGGGGGTGGGTGTTGGTGGTTGGGAAGGGGATGGGTTTTTTGGAACTGGATATGTGGGTGGGAACGGGGGTGGGGTTGGGGAAGGGGATGGGTGTTTGAACCAGGGCTTTGAACGGTCTAAGGGAAACGAAAACGAAAACCGAAACGAACGAAATTTTACTTACCCCCCCCCCCCCCCCCTCTCTCTCTCTCTCTCCCCCTCTCTCTCCTTCTCTTCTCTCCTCTCTTCTCTCTCCCCTCTCTCTCTCTCTCTCTCTCTCTTATAGCTATTAACTGGTACTGTTCAGGGCCCATACTTATAAAGATTTAGGATTCGTCCTAGGATTCGTCCTAAACCCTGCCCCAAGGGTTTTCGGGGGAAAGTTAAAGCCGGCCACCCCCAAACACGGCGCGCCTGTCCGGCCGACAAAATTGGCGGGCATCGTTCGCCGGGACGAACCCACACAAAACCCCGGCCGCCTATGAAAATATACAGTCCACGTCGGACCGCCGTGGTGACAACATGAATCGCTTCCAAAAATGACTTGTGGTGATGGGGGGGGCATGGGGGTGCAGCCTAATAATCCCTATATAAAATACGTCATACTATATAAATACCCCATATAAAATCCCCTATTTATCAAAAAACAATTAAAACTGTAAATTATCATTATCGGGCCCAGCGAGGGGGGGGCCGGGGCCCCGGGAAGGCCCCAACACACGCAGGGGGCAGGCCCCCCGGGGGAGGGAAATTTTTAAACGTCGACTGTTTTCACCCGGCCGGCGACAGGCCCCGCCGGATAAAAAAACACCCCACACACCACCGGCCCGCCTCTAGCCACCCCCCTTTTCGTGGGCCCGGAAAGGCCGCGCCGGTGTGTGGTGCCGGCTTAAGACGCGTCTAAGGGGCGGTTTAGGACAAAAGCGCTGAGCGCTACATTTAGCAAGATCAATTTGGATTTCATAAAATATCACTACAAGATCATCAAAAGGTAAAAAAATATTGAAAAACACAAGATTAATATTTCTTGATAATTGCTGAAGACTACAAGAATGAACATCTAAAAGAAAATGTACCAGATATGAAAAACTTTCCCGTTCAAAAGACACAAGCTTTGACAGTGTCTTGGGTCTATCGACGAAAAAAGAAAAATTTTTTTAAGGGACAAGACTTTATTTTTGGCCAGCTTTTTCAGCAGGAAAAAAGCCTTGTCTGCGGGGGGAATTTTTTTGCATGCCGAGGTACGCGAAACAAGGCGATCCCACAGGCCTCGCCAACCCCAAAATCGCCGCGCCCCCTTTCCAAAAGCGAGAGATACGTAAAGGGCTACCGGGTTTAATGGCGGGATTTTCGCGGTCGTTTCCAAAGACACCGACTTTTTTTTTCCCGGCCTACAATAGGTGCTTTTTCTAAGGAGATAGGGTTATAATGGACGAGAGTTTCGCGGTCTTTTTTCAGAGACCCGACTATTTTTTCTTGGCCCTACAATGGGGTATTTGTTCAAATGAAGTTTTATGTTGCGCAAACCCATAAAAAAATTAAAAAAAATGTATAACTTTGGGGTTTTGGGGTTAGTTAGGTTTCTTTAAAAACCTAATGGTTAGGTTAGGTTTCTTTAAAAACCCTTTACATTTGGGTTAGGTTTCATTTAAACCCCCTTTCAGTTAGGTTAGGTTCATTAAAACCCTTACAGTTAGGTTGGGTTTCTTTAAAACCCTTACAGTTAGGTTGGGTTTCTTTAAAACCTTCAGTTGGTTAGGGTATTAAAACCCTTACATTTAGGTTGGGTTTCTTTAAAACCCTTACAGTTGGGTTTAGGTTCATTAAACCCTACATTAGGTTGGGTGTCATTAAAACCCTTACAATTGGGTTTAGGTTTCTTTAAACCCCCCCTTTATTTAGGTTAGTTGTCTTTAAAAACCCCTTACATTGGGTTAGGTGCTTTAAAACCCCTTACATTTGGTTAGGTGTCAAAAAAAACCTTACAGTTAGGTTGGGTTTTCATTAAAACCCTTACATTTTAGGTTAGGGTCATTAAAACCCTTACAGTTGGGTTTTGGGTGTCATTAAAACCCTTACAGTTGGGTTAGGTTTTTTAAAAAACCCTTTTACATTGGTTAGGGCATTAAAACCCTTCAGTTGGGTTTAGGTGCATTAAAACCCTTCAGTTAGGTTAGGTTAATAAAACCTAAAATTGGGTTTAAGTTTCATTTTTTTTTCCTTTTTTTTTTTCTTTTTTCTGCGCAAAATAAAACATCTCCATTAGAGAAAGCACCTTTTGTAGGCCAAAAAAAAAATAGCGGTGTCTCTTTAAACGCCCGCGAAACTCTCCCCATATCCCGGGAGATAGTTTTTTTTTGCGAAAACCCACATTTTTAAAAAAAAAAAAAAAATTATCACCGAAATTAGGGTTTAACCATTTCCTTAAAGAACATTATCTCCTCAAAAAGCACTAAAATTTTGGCCCGGGGAAAAGATTTGCAATTTTATGGGTTTTTAATGAAGCCTATAATGTTGGGTTTAGAATACTTTTGGGGTTTAAGTTTAGGGGTAATCTTAAGAACAAGGCTCCCCCCCTCTATTTTCTTTTTTTATACCCAAACAACGGGGGGACATGGGGGGAAACCCGGGGGTTTTTGGGGTGGGGGCACACACATAAGGGAATATGCCCCCCCAAAAAAATCCCAAACTGGGAAAATTTCCCCTGTTCAAAACTTTATCGGGAAAATTTCCCCCGATTAATCTAGTACTAGGGAAATTTCCCTATTTTGGGATTTTTTTGGGAGCCATTTTCCCCCTTATGAGTGAGTGTCTCCTTTGGGGGGGAGCACGCTTAAGGGAAAATTTCCCCGTAAGCCCATGAACTGGGGAAAATTTTCCCCTATTTAAGTTTTTTTTTTTTGGGGGGGGGGCATTTTTCCCTTTGTGGTGCTCCCCCACCCAAAAACCCAGGTTCCCATGCCCCCAACTTGTTGGCCATAAGAAAAAGACAGGAGAGGCCTTTATCTAAAGATGACAAACTTTTACGGGCCCAAACCCACACCCCCTTTTCGAGCCCCTTGGCGTGCACTAACCAAACCTCCCCTGCCCTAACAACCTAAAGGCCGGTCACACAGACCTTTTCCGGATTTTTTGGTTTTTTGGCTACCAAAAGAGGGCCCGTAGGGGTGGCAAAATATGCGCGTTCGCCCACGGCGTTTCGGTACGAGCATTTTTACGGGCATCCCCGGGACCGAAAACCAAAACAAATAATATAATTAGGATCGTAAATTTTAAATATCGGCCGAGGCAAAGTAAGGATCGGCACTCATTAAAATATAAACGATGTCTTAAAGACAGAAGTATAATAGTAGAGCCCCATTTTGTCAGTTAGCGGGAGCCCTTTTTTTTTAAGTTTTTCCAGGTTAGTTTTGGTTTCATTAAAACCCAAAAAAGGTTAGGTTGGGTTCTTTAAAACCTATAAGACCCTGACTAATTTCTCCCAGCCAAGTTTTAATGCTTTTTTTGATGGAGATACAGTGTTTTTTTTGGAAAAGGGACCATAAAATTCGGTGATGTTTTTTTTTTTTTTTCTTGGTTTGCGCAAAAAAAACATCCCATTAGAAAAAGCACCTATTGAAGCCCGGAAAAAAAAAAGTCGGGGTCTCTGAAAAAGACCCGAAAGTCATGTCCATTATCCCAAAATGCGATTAGGTTAGGTTAGATTTAGTTTTGTTAAGGTTTTTTTAGGGTTTTGTTAGCTTGGAGATTTGGATTTGTTAGTTGAGTTTTTTTAGGTTTAAAAAAACTAATTGATGGGCGCGTTGTCCGGGGGGGTGGCACCGCCAATCCTGCGGAAATTTCCGTTTGGGTAGGTCACCCCGAGCCGACAATTCTAACCTGTTTCATAGTGAGATTTATTATTCGATCTTTAAACCCAATTTACCATGGGCAATTTAAAATAAAGTGATAATATACCCTAGAAAACTAGTTCTTTCAACAAAAAATTAAAAAAAATTTGGTTAGAGGTGGGGTTTGGTATTTAAACAGATGATATCAAGAACAAATAAAAAAAATTATCAAAAACGGCAGTGGAAAGAAATAGTTATATGGTTTGTTCCAGGCTAAAAATCCGACTTTTCATTTAAAATTTTTTTATTAATGAGCCACTCTAAAACGCTTTTATTCTCAACATGTACCATTCTTCATAACAGTTTTTGGGGGTGCCTTTAATCTGTATCCGTACATGATATCAAGGCAGGAGGAACAGACTACCTCAAAGAGTGAATAAAACACACCGTGAATGTCAGCACGTCGCCGTTTTTTTTTTTTAGGTTGCTTTTTATTCATTCCCCTAGTCTGTCACATATATAATCCCTTCTCGGGCCTAGCGGTTTGCTTGAAATTAGTATCAACAAATTCGCCCGGGCCTTTTCTAGGAAACCCAGATCTACCCAAAGGGGGAAAAATAAATCCTTTATTGTCTCAAGGAAAGGAATTTGCTAAGAAGGAGTTCTCATCACCCCCGTTTGCGTAGACATAAAAAACTTTTAAGCTTTTTCAAGATGGGAAAACAAGCCCGTTACTGCTTTTATGTTGACACACTATGGAACAAATTTTTTTTGAGTCTCACACTTTGATAAAAGTGGTGGCGGCGTTCATAGATTTGGAAAAAACACGCTAAAGGCCGTTTTTTTCATAAAGGAAATAAGCTTTCCCATGCCCCAAATTTGGGATGGCATGAAAAGAGTGAAAATTATGAAATTATGAAGCTTTGTTATTGCTGTTAAATATGAAGATCATAGTGGGAAACTGTGTGGGGACCTGGGGGGGGCATTTTTTGGGAAAGGGGTCTAAAAAAAACCCCCTCTTAGCGTCCTAAAAACCCACTTGTTAACCGGCCAAGAAGATTACAAGAAGCTTTTTGAACTCATCTTGGCTGGTAAGGGACACAAGGGGCCACCCCTTTTAGTGCACCCAACAATCAGCGCGGCGGGGGGAAAAAAGCGTATTTGGCGGAAATCGTATACAGCCCAGTCTTCTCTTTTTCTTCTTCCCCCTCCTTCTCTCTCTCTCTCTCCTCTCTCTCTTTCCCTTCTCTCTCTCTCTCTCTCTCTTTCCTCTTCTCTCCTCTCTCTTCTCTCTCTCTCCCCTTTTTTTTCTTCTATTATTTTTTCTCCCTCCCTTCCTTCTCCGAGTTGCCCAAAATTTTTTTTGCTAGTCACATGCATGTACCCCGGGGCTCTCTCTCTCTCTCTCTCCTCTCTCCTCCCCTCTCTCTCTTTTCTTTTTTATTTTTTCTTCCCCTCCTCTTCCTTTTCCTTGAGTTGCCAGATATGTATTTCTGCTAGTCAAGTGAGTGTACCGCCCAGGGAGTCTCTCCTCTCTCTTCTCCTCTCCTGTCTCCTTTTTTTCTTCATTTTCTTCTCCCTCCTCTTTCCTTTCCCCCTTTTATCCTCCCACACATACAAGCCGTATTTATATTTTCGTGAAAAGACACTTTTTTTTTGGTTGTTTTATTGTTTAGAATTTAAACTGCTAACCGTTTTTTGTCGCAAATCATATCTATTCCGCCCACCCCCCTTATATATATAGATATATATGCCCCACTATATATTATACAAGTGTATTTACAGCCTAAAATTTTTATATACATCTAAAATTAAATAATAACCCAAAAAAAACCATTTTTGTTATGGTGACGGAGAAAATTGCGGGCTAAAAACACCCCCCCCCTGCCTTAGTTTCACTCGCTGCACTTCTTGGGCGGAGCGAACTTTTCTTTCCCAAAATGTCAAATAGCGCTAAGTTTGGTCTTAGTCCCCCAGTGGTTTTTAGTGGTTTTCCAAAATGCCGCCCCCGAGGTAAACTCCTCCCAGCCAGCACCGGAACATGGGACCCATGTGGCCCCATGTGGGCTACTAATGTGCACCATGTGGGATCTCACATTTGGGCCCATATAGCTTTGTCCCGCCACCGTGTGCGGCGCATGTGGGGTGCCCTATTTGGGGCCCCGGGGGGGTTAACAGGGACCTATGTGGGGCCCAGGTGGGCTTATGGGGAATATGTGGGTTCCCCGGGGCTTATGGGAAATATGGGGTCCCCGGGGGCTTTTAAAATGGGGCCTAAAGTGGGCCAGGGAATACGTGGGTCCCCCCCAAGGGGGGGCCCTTTTGGGAACTATGTGGGTCCCAGGTGGGGTTTTAAAATGGGGGCCTATGTGGGCTTATGGGAACCCACTGGGGGCCCCGGTGGGCTTATGGGGAAATGTGGGGCCCCGGTGGGCCCTTTAAAATGGGACCCATGTGGGCTTATTGGGGGAAATATGTGGGGCCCCAGGTGGGCTTTAAACCCTGGGACCATGTGGGGTTATGGGAACTATGGGGGGTCCCGGTTTGGGCCCCAACCCTGGGACCTATGTGGGCTTTTGGGAACTATGGGGTCCCAGGTGGGGTTTGACATTTATTTATTTTATTTTATTGCCTAAACAATAAACCCCCTAATTAAAACCAACCCAATCTCATGTCTACCTAAAAATTTTTGGGTTTTTGTTCTTTCCCAAATTTTTTGGGTTTTTTTTTTTTCCAAAAAAAAAAAAAAATTCAATTTTTTTTTCTTTAAAAATTTTTTTTCCCCCTTCAAAATTTGGATTTTTTTTCAAAAAATTTTATATTTCTTTTTCTCAATTTTTTTTTTTTTTAGATTTATTTTATAATCCCAAACCAAAAAAATCTAAATTGAGAAAAAAATCCAAATTTTTAAAAAAAAAAAAAAAAAAAAGAAAAACAAAAAAATTTTGAAGAAAAAAAAAATTTAAAAAAAAAAAATTGAAAAAAAAAAAAATATCCAAAATTTTTAAAAAAAAATCCAAAAATTTTTGGGGTTAAAACAGAGATAAAAGGGGTTGGGGTTTTATTGGGTATTGTTGGGGGATGGCATTTTTAAATTTAAAGGGTGGTATTGCAAAATATTAAGATGCATTATTATTGCTAAAGGGCTAATTTGGACATAATAGTTAATATATGCTAAAGAAAAGTGAAAACCTTACAGATTTCAAAAAGTGGGAAGGAAAATTTTAATTTTATTTTGTTTTATTAACCCCTTTACAAAAGGCCCTTTAAAAAATTATTTAATAATCATCATTCATTTTGTGCAAAAGGTTTTAGCCTTTTACCCAAAACCAAACACCCGATATTGGGGTTTCATTCTTTTTGGGCCCCTTTAAAGGCCCCAGGGGGGCATCTCACATGGGGGCCCCTAATGAGTTGTAATCTTAGGCCCAAACCATTGTCCCTTTTTAGATGGGGTAGGTTTTTTTACAAAATGAAGTGCCCGTATACAATTGTTATTTTTTATAACTATATGAAAAATGTATGTTTAAAAAATAAGAAAACCATCATTTTAAGTTTTTTTTCATTTTTTTTTGAATATAATAGGGTTTAAAATGACAAAATAAAATAGAAAATTTATATGAAAAAAAATAAATAATAAAAATAATGCCTAGCCTAATACCCAGCAATCAAACAAACAATTTATTGGGGGAAAACGCCCGGGGGGGCGTTTCCTTTGCCCACCCTTTTGGAAGCCCCTCTCGGGGGGCCACCCAAAGCGCGAGTCCCCCCGCAGGCTCCCTTTTTCCCAAAACCGGGGAACTCTCTAAAAGGAAAAAAATCAATTGCCTTTAAACCCCAAAACCTTGGGGGGCGGGGGGAGGCCCCCTCTTTGGGCCTCCTTTTAACGCTGGATTTTTTTCTTACAGGGTACAATATACCTTCTTTTTTTTTTTTTTTTTAATTCTTTCTTTAGGGCCCCAAATTTTAAATGGTTGGAAGGGCCGGGGGAAATATAAATTTGAAAAAGCGTATCCCTTTTGGGCCGTTAAAAAATTTTAAGAAATTTTTTGGGGAAAATTTGACGGGGAAACAGATAATGAAAAAAGATGTAGATAAAAACCTGATTGGGGAAAGGGTCGGGGTTTTAGGGTTAAACCCCTGCCACAATGCCAAAATGCTTTAAACATATAGCCGAAGTTGGCGCTGGGCCGGGGGTATGCAGATTTAAAAGGGGCCTCGATTCATCTCACGGGTGCAATCGTGTTAATTGGCACATAAACCCTCATTCCCAGCGATACCCTAATTCTGGGGAAGGGGGACTTAATTTCCAATGGCCTTTATGATGTAAAATAAAAAGATGATAAAAAAAATCCCTGATCCTTTTAAAAATTTCTTGAAAAACTAAGTTTTTTCCCGTTGGGGGAACAAGAAAACAAATTTTTTTTCCCAAACAAACTCTATGTTTAATCCCAAAAAATTTTTCTTTTTCACTGATCCCCCCTATAAACTTTGTCACCCCCGGTATTTTTTGTTTAACGTTAACTTACTGTAACTCAAGAGGGGTTTGGACCTGTCAAGGGGTGGTTTACCATGGGGTTTTTTTTCTAACCCGGAATTTATGTAAAAAAGGCTTTTTATCAGACCCTTTTTTTTATGAAATACGACAAACAGTTGCGCTAAAATGGGTTTTTAGGTCTTCCTACCTATGTTTTTAATTCATTCCCACATTTTCATATGGGAAGCAAAAAAATATTTTTTGGAGCCCCATTTCGAAAAAAAAAAATTTCCCTGACAATGGGGATCAAACTAGGGAACATTATAGACAAGCCCTCGAAACCAATATATACCCCAAAAATTTTACAAAAGGGTCAAGTAGCTTTTTAGCAGTACAGGGGAAATGAACACAAGTTTACCACAAAAACAACGAATTGCTACTTTATAGGGGCCATAAAGTTTCGTATTGGGAAAAACCCGGTATTTTTTCCAAGCAGGGGCTATACTGCCAAGTGTACAAAAACCCGAGGGTGGGCAGTTTTTTTAAATAAATTTTTTTTTTAAAAAAAATTTAAATACATTTGTATTTAAAAAAAAGAAATTAAATACATTTTTTATTTAAATAAGAAATTTAATCCCTTTTTGTATTTTTTTCCGGGATTTTTAAAAAATTGGTTTTCAAAGTATTTAAATACAAAAATTTAAATTTAATTTTTAAATTTGGGGTTTTTAAATACTCCCTAATATAATAATTTTTAAGTACTTTTTTATCCCGGAAAGTTTGGGGCCTAAAACCCGTCCCAAAATCTGGCAACCCCCCGTGTTAGTGGGAAAATTTTGAAAAAAAGGGGGTGAGTCACGACTACGGTAAAATGTAAGCTGTTAATTTTAAGTTTTCAGTTTTTTTGTTGTTCAGGGTTTACGGAAATTTTACAAAGGAAAAGTATCCTTTATCAATTAAACAAAACATTTTATATTGTTAATTTATAAATTATGAATACAATTGTAAAAATGTGTGGGATTTTAAAATGTATTTAAAAAAGTATTTAAAAAACAATTGGAAAGGTAAAGGGTTTTGGATTTAAATTTTTTTTTTTTAGTATTTGGAATTTTAAGGGACCAAACTCTGTTAGCCCACAACAAAAATTGATTGAAAATTTTGTATTTTAAACACATTCAAAATTTCCCGACAAAATTTCTCCCTTTTCTTTTTTGGCCCGGGTTTCTCATTTTTTCCCGGTCGCTTTTAGGGGGATCTAAAGGAAAGGGGCAGGGGGATCAGAAAAATAAAAAAAAATAGCTAGTGATGATGATGATTATAAACTACAGGGAATTTAAGGGGCCTTGCCTTTAAAGCCGGCCAAACACACACACCGGCGGGGGCCTGCCCCCCCCACAAAAAGTGGCGGGGCATTTTGGGGGGGGGTTTGCCGGACGAGACCCACACACACCGGGGCCCCCCTTTCCCTTGAAAAATAACCCGTCACTTTGGACCACCGTGGTGACAACAAAAGAATCCCGCTTTGTGGAAAAAAGACTTTTGTTTTGGGGAGCTGCATGTGCAGCCATATATAATACCTATATATATACGTCATACTATATATAAATACGTCATACTATATATAATACGTCATATATAATACCTATATTATCATAAATACAATTATTTCTGGTAACAATTAGTCATTATCTGGCCGAGCGAGGGGCGGGCCGCGCCGGAAGGCACCCACACACATGCAGGCGGCAGGCCGCGCCGGACGGAATTTTCAAGCGTCGACTGATTTTCATCCGGCCGCTGCGACAGGCCTCGCCGGATGAAAAACACCCCCACACATACACCGGCCGCCTCTAGCCACGCCCCTTTTCGTCGGCCGGACAGGCCGCGCCGGTGTGTGTGTGGCCGGCTTAACAGTTCCTTGACTTTTGTCATGGGTGCAGAGGTAGTCTACGATGGTGCGTCAGTAGGTGAGGCAGGGCGGCAGCATCATGAAGGTGTGGGTGTCCAGCAGCAGGTCCAGCACGTCGCGCCGCCACACCCGCACTGTGTAACTGGTACCCCGACAGCGACGACAGCAGCTGCGAGCACACCGCAAAGGCCGGCATGTTGCTGCGCCTGACACACACACACAAGGAAGAACCACAGTAAACATTATGTGAATTAGAGCCCTACGAGTATAAATAAATGTTGAAATGTTCACTGTCTATACAATGTTCAAGTTCTTACATAACAAAAAGATTACCATGTGTTAAGGATGAATGTGAGCGAAAGGAGTAAAAAAAATAATGCAGATGTTTTGTAAATGTGTCATTTTCTGCAAAATTCATTTTTTTGTGTTCTAGTACAATGTGGTCATTTCCGAATACTGTAACAGGAATGACCACGTGTAGGTCTCACAGCCTCATGTAGCTTCCTTATTTTCTTATGTTCTTATTACTCACATGTGGTTGCACAGGTAGGGCACCACGTGGGCCATGATGTTGGTGAGCAGTGGCACCACCTTGTCCTTCTCACTCACGTACAGCACGTCCAACAGAGGCGCCAGCAGCTCCGCCAGCACACTCAGGCCGCCACACTGTACACTGACGCATCTGTTAAAGCATAATAAGAACATAAGAGCATAAGAAAATAAGGAAGCTATAAGAGGCCATGAGACCTACACGTGGTAGTTCCTGTTTTGGATTTAACTTGCGAGCATATTTCTGCACATATGGAAGTGATAAAATACAGCAATCTCAGACTGTTTGCTGACTTGGAGTGACTGAGATGAGGGAATAAATGATATGACATGAAGGATATATAAGAGTGAATGTTTTGGGGAAAGCATACAAGATGTGGGAAAGGGAAAGAAAAGGAAAAGAAAGAAAGAAGAGGAAAAGGGATAGCAGATGTGGAGTGTGTTGGAGTGCTTGGGAGAGAGGAGGGATGGGAGAGTTATAGGAATGGAGTGTGCAGGAGTACAGTGTATGGACAGGAGTAAGTGTAAGTGTATATTCTTCTGTCGCAGGCAGGTAGGCAGGTTCCTGAAGGGGTTTCAATACTCAGCATCAAAGATATGATAACTGAATTACACTATGTATCAGTTCTGAGAGCAACTAGAATTTCATACCGTTAACGCCTACTTTCTTCTCCTGGTGCTCTGCCTTCACCGTGAGGTTGCGTCTCAGCCAGGTGGTGGACCCAAGGCCCGAGCCGGCAATATTACTGCAGGATTCCAGCAATTTGCTTGACACCTCCTGCAGGGAAAGAAAAGAAATCTACATTGAAAAAGCTTCCTAGTAAAAATGAGATAAGAACAATTCCTTTTTTTTTCATTGATAATTCAACAGATTGACCTTTACCCATTAAAGGCTAGAAACCTCTGGAACATCAGAAAATACTTGGCTACATTTACAGCTCATAAAATAAAGAGTTTCTACAAAACAGTAGAACATGCACAGGGAAAATGCAAAAAGTAGTAACTTGGCACAAAGATCACACTTGATGGTTGTGGCAGTCATGATTCAGGGGACACAGATATTACTGATTTAACCCTTTGAGACCCAGAACGTAATTTTCCACTGTAATTTTGGGTACCATTAGACGATTTTTAATTATATAAGCAATATTTTATAGATATGACCCGTTTAGTATCCTTGTCCACTAGCTAATTTAGTATATTAAGTTAGTTTTCGTTATTTTATGGCTGACAAGACAATTTTATACAGCAAAGGAAAGATCTGGGCGTGAAGGGGTTAAAACACATGACAACATTCTGACCTGTAGTTCTTTGACATCTTTCTTCTCCTGTAAGGCTGGCGCTCATTGCACAAATTCGTTAAGTATGGCTAGGAGAACCAGCTGTGCCGGGGGGGAGTGTGAGCATTCCCTCCCTCACCATGGACAGCAGTGCCACCCAGCACTCCCCCAGCTGAGACCCGGGACACTGCTGCGCATACACGTAGAATACCTGCAGCACACACACCTCCAGGGGCAGGATCTGCGGCACAGACAATAATGACCATGAACACCACACATTTCAAACACACAAAATCCTTATTAAATTATATCTTTTATCACCGGCATGTTACACGAGGAAATATTTTGTGATTTCTAGTCACTCTACATGTCTGCACTTGACAGGGCTGTTTCTTACTATGTGCGAACTACGCGCTTGCATAGGCCCCAAAAACAACCAAGGGGCCCCCAAGCTGCCATTATTATTATTATTTTTTAATCTAGTCTCTTATCCTCTTAAAAGGCACCAAATTTATGCATTTACATACTAAAGGCGTGCCCCCGGACCACCTTAGAGGCTAGAAATTCCCCCACCATAGTTTTACAAAAGTCCCCAAACAGCATTTCGCATTATGCCCCAAAAAGGCTAGAAACGGCACTGGCACTTCACCTGCTAATAGATAATAGTAATGTAATGCCCATTATTCGGGAGAGATAGTATGAGAATTATTATCATATAATTCCCGAGTTATGTCTTGTAAGTAGTTCTTTTTTTTAGTTTCACGGGTGACTCATCGCCTTTCTTTCTTTTCCGCCATATTTTCTCATCATTTGTCCTTCCTACGCGCCATTTTGTTTATCTTCTTTCGTTCCTTCTCCGCCATTTCTTTCCTCTTTCTTCCATCCCCCCCCCCCGACATGCCGTATGCGAGTCAAAATCCGTGGGATAATTATTCCGCGATCAGTGATACCTAATGAATTCAAATCTTTTCATCTTTCCCCAGCTATCTGATCAGACCGAGTAACACTCCCAGATTCTTAATGTCTTTCAAAATAATCCCTATCGTTATCGGTCATGGTCATACATGGACGTGTTCGTAAAGATATGCGCTAAATTGAAAGCCTACCAAATTTCTATGCTACATATTTCATACCCTCTCACTCTTGAAAACGCGTTCGGACTGTCGACATTACATATAAAACCACCCTTCTTGGGTATTAGATTAAACATATTAAATTCTTCTATATCAAAGTAACAGGTCTGTATTATAGGCAGCCTTGTCTTAGGTACACGAGTTTCATTATTTTATTAGTTAGTTTGTGATTATAAGCTCTTCATTTGAGGTCACGTCTAGACCCTTCAAACGATTCCCCTTTTTTTCTGCCTCGGGCGGTGTAATGCCGTGAGACGCCAGTCCCCGCTCATCCTTCTTGTAGGTAAGTCGCTCCACATTCGCTCCTGTTCCCCCCCCCCCCTTTTCCTTGTTATCTATATTTTCAAATATGGGTAACAATGTTTAGTTTACGCTAACGTAAGGGAGGTCTACCCATCCTTATAAGTATTATTAACGAGTCCCCGCTCATCCTTCTTGTAGGCTTCGACGGAGGAGTCTACATTCATCCTTCCTGTAGGAAGAGGCTCGCTCGTGTCCTCTTCAAGCCATATGGTCTTGTGAATACACACACAACTCAGTACTCTCACATTTTCTCTCCTATATATATCTCTTCCATGTGTAATTATAAATATTAAGCGGTATGTTACCTAAGTGTAGAAAAATTCATTAAATAGGATTCAGTGAGGAGAGTTATGCTCATAAGAGCTTTCTTTCATCACATAGGAAGAGTTTCCTGTATCAGGGTGTAAAGTTTTTTCTTACATCCGATTAGAGTTTTCCGGTGTTGGATTAACCCTTATATGTTGGATATGATCTCAAGCAAGAGACATACTATTTCACTATGAATAAATAGGATGATGTTTGCAAATATAGTTCTTGTGTTTATTATAAAACCCCAGGTGATTATTCTGTGTTAGGACAGTAATTCCCCACACTTCCAAAAAGATTCAGCCTTACTCGGTATAATTCCACGTATCAATCACGACTACCAACCATAAATCTAATCTTACTATTATTCAAAAACGTGTCCAGGGAGTAACCAGAGAAGTACTCGCCGGGACTGGTGGCAGCATCCCCCTTAACCTACACCCTGTTTCCCTTAACCTAAACCCCTACCCCTTCCCCTTTAAATACATCCCCCATTTCAGTACTCTCCGCGGTGAGACGTGGTCAAACTATAATCACATAGTGAAGTCATAAGACTAAGTTAAATCCTCCATTCAAGTTGTAATCTAATGAAAAATCTTAATCAAGTAATATCATTCAAAAACCGTTGACCAGTTCTAAAACCCCCATACAAGTTACCCCGAAATTCAGGCAACACACTGGTGACTATAGCGGTGGGTTATTATTTCCTACAAATAACAACAGAATATCACCTTGGGCAAGTAGCTAGATAGACTCAAAATTCAGGAAAATATATACAAAGTTTCATTGGTGGGACACAGTCAAATTCCCCAAACATTCGACGTCCCAGGAACGGAAATTAAGATTTTTAGGAAACCGGGAGGAAAAGCAAATTCCTTCTTCTCAGATGAAAGGCTGAATAGTGTTCCTGGAATGGCCACATGATCTGTGCATTTTGTGGTTAGGTAGTAACGATATTGCCGATGGCATAGATCCCGGTTCTCTTGCTGACACTATCAAGGAAATTACGCGCACAATAGAGAGGAATTGTGAGGCGGTAGTGTGCATCTGCTTTATAGAACCACGTATCTATTCAGAAAGAGGACCCATTAGCACGGATGATTATAAAAAAGTGCAAAATTCAATAAACAAAAGAATAAAGCATGCAGGACACAACCAAATAATTCAATTTAATACATCACTATACGTAAACACCTTGGCATCCGACGGTGTTCATTGGATAAATGAGGGGAGAGATAAAGTAAACAACAAATTAAGGACAGTAATCAGGGGCCACCTGGAAATGAATGAACCAGAAACGGCGGAGAATCACCCTTGGTAGCCACGGGAAACCCGAGTGCCCTGTTAGTGGCCGACGGAACACGAGAATCAAATCTCTACCTGTATCTACAAGAAGTTTTTCTCCGACGTAATCATGAGTTGGGAAGCAAACCTATTTTCCGGGGCTAAAAGGGAGGAGGAGGAGAGCGGAGACGGAAGTAAGCGCACAGCACAGCTAGAAATTTTAGTGGAGGAGTTAAAAGCACAACTAAATCAAACGAACCTTCTCCATGACTCTCCATTATCCACGGATAGCATGCAAAAACAAAATCCAACGAAACCTTTCTATAACTCTAAATTATCCACGGATAGCGTAAAAGTAGGACTCTTCAAACCTCGAGATATTCCAGTACTAGAATTACATCAACTACAAGGCCTTGACGCAACGGCCCGACTCCAAATGTTCTTTGAATTAATTGAACAATGTAGCTCAAGCGACGCAACACGCATCCAAATTGCAAAAGGGAGAGTGTGTCCAGAATTCTCAATCTTAATCCACAACTATCAAGCAAACCTAAAGGTAGAAACATGGTCGGCCCTTAAAAATCTTTTCGAAACCGAGTTCACCACCGAAGTGAGTGTTGATAGAGCCTGGCAAGAATTGGAGGCAATGAGTTATGACTGGGGAGAATCTCCTCAAGCGTTCACACACCGTTTTATTTGCCAACATGCGGTGATCGCGACAAAACTCCCAAATGAAAAATTCCCCGACCGTGATAAGACAATAAAGAGAAAATTGTGGTACGGACTACCAATCGCGTCGCGAGAAAAATTAGAGGGATTTCTAGATGAAGGATATCCCCTAAAAAAAATCCTAGACCGCATCGAACACGAGCGGCAAATACTGGAAGACAGACCGACTCAAAGGATCAACATGATTCCAACCCCAAAGGGAGAAGGAAAAGGAAACGGGAGAGGAAGCGATAAGTACACACGTTCCTCACAACCCGAAACCACCCAGGACGAAGTGGAAGGTTTAAAACAACAAATCCAAGAATTAAAGGTCAGTTTGGCCCAAGCGAAACTAGAAAAATCACCCTCCCACGCGAGTTCTTCACGGAGGGAAACATTCACTCAAAAGTATTGCGCTTATTGTCAATCACAAACGCATAACCTTCCGGAGTGCTGGAGGAAACCTCCGCCAGGTCATTGTTTCGACTGTCGCAAACCCGGTTGTCGGAGAGGAGATCGAAACTGTCCTGGGCGTGCCCAGGCAAGTAGTCTTCAACAGCAAAGTCAAACTCAAAATCCTAGACAATTATCCTGACTAGATGGTGACGATATTTCCCCCACTATCCACGTAAATATAAACGGGAAGATAACAGAAGCGATAGTGGACACAGGGAGTGGTTATACCTTAATCAAAGAAAGTACAGCAAAACGGATCGGAGGGGAAATAACTAAACGACGGAATCCTCCTCACCTCGTCGGAATCACAGACACCCCGTTGAAAATCCTCGGCATGATATGGGCAGAAATTGAAATCGGGCAAAAATTTAAAAAGTGGTTTCCCGTTATCCCAGACTCTTATCTCAACGGCGATTTACTTCTTGGGTGTGACATCCTCACAAAAGCCACCCTTACCTGGGATGGTAAAAGTAGAGCAATGCGCTGGGGCGATACCCCCCATACCGTGAATCACATCCGTCGAAAAAGGAACAAAATCAAAAGAATCCAACTAAACCCGGTGGAAGTCGTGAAACAGCCACAAAACCCTTCACAGATAAATCTTCTCACTCCTGTGAAAATAAACGCTTACCACTCTAGTTTCAGGCAGGTTAACGTAAATGAGTTACCAGGTTCTAATCTTCTTGTCTACCCGCGGGAAAAGGTTAGCAAAAATAGTTACCCTTACGTAGTACAAGTGTCAGCAGAAAATTCAATTTACATTCCCTTCACGAATAATACCAAAAAGGAAAAAGTTTTGTGCAAAGGCACTATACTCGGGTCGTACGACAAAGTGGAAATTCCTCACGCACACAAAATTAATTCTATTCATGAAGTCCACAATGACTTGATACCGGTAAATGATAACGCACAGCCGAAAGGAACTCGAACCCAAAGGTTAAAAGAATTAATCAAGGGACAAAAATGGAAACACCTGACTGTTTCAGAACAACAAGAATTACAACAAGTAATTCTAGAAAATGATCCGCTTTTCATCCTAGATCAAAATGAATTAGGTCTCATAACTGGTCCTCCGGTTCATATAAAGGTGGATGACCCTCAGCCCAGTCGAGGACCCTCGTACCGGTATCCCGAGAAAGCCAAGGAACAAATTTCACATATGCTTCAAGATATGGAAGAAAGAAATATCATAGAAAGATCCACGGCCGCGTGGTTATCACCGATCGTCTTGGTAAATAAACCAGATGGTAGTAAGAGAATGTGTTTAGACTATCGACACATAAATAAACATCTCGCCACCGATATCTATCCTCTTCCACGATTGGAAGAATTGGTAGAACAAGCCGCGGGCCAAAAGTATTATGTCACCTTAGACATGCGCGAAGCATATTTCCAGATTTTACTCGATGACGAAAGCCGCGATCTAACCCCTTTCAGCGACGGTGTCACCTTATATCGTTTTCGACGCCTACCATTCGGGTTAAACTGCTCACCCGCTATATTTTCCAGGCGGATGGCTTCAGTATTAACTCCCCTCCTTCAGAAGGGATGGGTAAAAAACTACTTGGACGACTTAATTCTATGGGCTCCTACGTTTCCTCTTCTTTTGGAACGTCTTAATCAACTCTTCGAAGTCCTTACTACAAATGGGGTGAAACTTAACCTCAGTAAGTGTACCTTTGGACTTAAAGAAGTCACTTTTCTCGGTCATCGGATCTCAGCCGAAGGAAGTAAACCGGACCTAAAAAACGTGGAAGCCGTTTCAAAAATGAAAGCTCCAAAAACTGTAAAGGAAATCCGACGTTTCTTAGGGATGTGTGGTTTCTGTAGGAAGCATGTTCCTTCGTTCGCGAAAGTTGCAGCTCCACTTACAAATTTAACAAGAGCTCACGTCACTTTCACCTGGACGGAGGAGTGTCAACAGGCGTTCGAACATCTCAAGTCGTGCCTGATAAATGCACCTGTCCTGGTAAGGGCACAAATTCATGAACCTTTCATTCTCACAACAGACGCGAGTAACACTCACGTCGGAGGGGTTCTAAGTCAAGTTCAGTCAAACGGTTCAAATTGCCCCATTGGGTATTTCTCCAAAAAACTGAATTCTTGCGAGACACGTTACTCCGCGACCGACAAAGAAGCGTTGGCCATAGTTCTCACCTGTAGAAATTTTCATCATTATCTATGGGGCTCAAAATTCTCAATTGTCACGGATCACCAACCTCTCACCAGTATTTTTAAAAAGAAAACTAAATCTCCCCGAATGACCAGGTGGATCCTAGAGATGCGCGAATATAATTATGAGATTAAATACCTGAAAGGCAAAGATAACTTCGTCGCGGACCATCTGTCGCGTCCAGTGGGGATGATAACCCGCCGACCCGAGACTACATGGTTGGGACTCAACCAACCACAATTCATTCTACGTCAAAGGGAAGAACCCGTGTGGAAAGAGTTGGTGGAGTATCTGGAGGGAGGAAGAGTTCCTACCAAACGCATACCGAAAGCCACTTTGGATCAGTTTACGGTAAAAGATGACATACTATATTATGTTCGAGAAAAAACCGATGGGAGCCTACAATATGTCCTCATAATTCCTCGTAGTATGACCGGTCTCGCTCTCCAACATGCGCATGAGTTATCAGGTCACTTAGGACAAAAGAAAACCATCAAGAAAGCCGAGGAGCTATACTATTGGGCAAATCTTAAAGTAGATGTGTGTGAGTATGTCAAAACTTGTGTAACTTGCCAGAGGTTCAAAGGAAGTAAAGGGTTACAACAACCCTGGAAGGAATTACCTCCAGTAGATAAACCTTTAGAAAGAATAGGGATAGACCTCACTGATATGGTAGCAGGAGAACAAGGTTACCGTTATGTTATGACGGTAGTCGATCATTACAGTAGGTTTGTTAGGTTTTTCCCCCTTTAATCCAAACACACTACACACATCATAAAGACCATGTGGCAGTACCTGGCGGACTATGGGACGCCCCGCAACATCGTCCTGGACAACGGAGGGGAGTTCACCAGCCGGGAGTTCCAGCAGTTCTGCACACGACACCAAATCACTCTCTGCTATACGACCCCCTATCACCCTCAAGGAAATTCGGTGACCGAGAGGATGCACAGGACCCTGAAGTCAGTCCTCTCGACCCTGTGTCAAGGACACCCTCTGAGTTGGCCCACATTGTTGCAGCCGTGCCAAATCACTATGAATCAAGCGGTACACACCTCCACTGGACAACAACCCTACTTCGCTTTCTTCTCTCGTCATGCCCCCAGGCTTGTTGGAGCAGCTTTACCCGACGTCGAGGGAGAACCAGACGACATGGGCGTGGCACACGCCCTAATCCGCGAGACGCATCAGAAAATGTCGCGTCGGTACAGGGACGTCGCAAACAGAAAACGGAAAAATCAAGTGGTGGAGGTAGGAGCACTGGTATGGGTCAGAAAAGAGACCACAATACCAGGCACGTGCCGTAAACTCAATGTGAAATGGGATGGGGTCTATAGAGTGGTGGAAGTACGTTTGGGTGGGAGCTCATACGTGGTAGAGAATGTTTTCACAGAAAAACAAGTACAAAGAGCCGCCGAACAAGTGAAGCCTTATTATGGCAGTGAAGAGTGGTTAGTAGAACCGGTGGAGAGGGTCCTACAACCCGACCCGGTGGACGAGCAACTAGCCCCTCGTGTTAGGAGACCTCCTAAAAGGCTCATTGAGGAAGAATGAATGTTATTTTTAGGTTAAGATGTGTTAGAAATTAATACTGAGTCCAAGAGGTGAGTGTTTGTCAGACTAGATGAAATAATTTGGTCCAGGAGATTTCTCAGTTCTGGAAGTCGGAGTGTCTGGTTTTCACGGGCTCAGCCTGGTTCGGTGGGAGGAGTATTTTAATTCGGGATAGTAAGTACTGCTTCTCATTTCACAGTCAGCCAGCTTGCGGTGTGGCGGGCATTTCAGGACTCGTAAGGCTCTCGTTATATAACCTGAGGGTAGCCGGTGTGCGCCCCTGGGACGATCCCTTTTGCGACGAGAATGTAGGCACTGAGTCAGGTTTGACGGCCACGTCACTACCCAGGTATCAGGCTGATTGGGATATTTCCTTTCATTGAATATTCGTGTAATCTAAACACAAGCAGACACCCGTTTTCAAGGAACAGAAGAATTTCCATTAAATTCACTCTAAATTCGTCCCATACACACCTCCTCTTGACGCAGTTTTAAAACAAAAAAACGGAAACCACAGATCCGTGAGTAGGTAATTTGATATAAAAGAATTTAATTTTCCCGGAGAATAGACGCGTGTAATGCCCATTATTCGGGAGAGATAGTATGAGAATTATTATCATATAATTCCCGAGTTATGTCTTGTAAGTAGTTCTTTTTTTTAGTTTCACGGGTGACTCATCGCCTTTCTTTCTTTTCCGCCATTTCTCATCATTTGTCCTTCCTACGCGCCATTTTGTTTATCTTCTTTCGTTCCTTCTCCGCCATTTCTTTCCTCTTTCTTCCATCCCCCCCCCCGACATGCCGTATGCGAGTCAAAATCCGTGGGATAATTATTCCGCGATCAGTGATACCTAATGAATTCAAATCTTTTCATCTTTCCCCAGCTATCTGATCAGACCGAGTAACACTCCCAGATTCTTAATGTCTTTCAAAATAATCCCTATCGTTATCGGTCATGGTCATACATGGACGTGTTCGTAAAGATATGCGCTAAATTGAAAGCCTACCAAATTTCTATGCTACATATTTCATACCCTCTCACTCTTGAAAACGCGTTCGGACTGTCGACATTACATATAAAACCACCCTTCTTGGGTATTAGATTAAACATATTAAATTCTTCTATATCAAAGTAACAGGTCTGTATTATAGGCAGCCTTGTCTTAGGTACACGAGTTTCATTATTTTATTAGTTAGTTTGTGATTATAAGCTCTTCATTTGAGGTCACGTCTAGACCCTTCAAACGATTCCCCTTTTTTTTCTGCCTCGGGCGGTGTAATGCCGTGAGACGCCAGTCCCCGCTCATCCTTCTTGTAGGTAAGTCGCTCCACATTCGCTCCTGTTTCCCCCCCCCCCTTTTCCTTGTTATCTATATTTTCAAATATGGGTAACAATGTTTAGTTTACGCTAAAGTAAGGGAGGTCTACCCATCCTTATAAGTATTATTAACGAGTCCCCGCTCATCCTTCTTGTAGGCTTCGACGGAGGAGTCTACATTCATCCTTCCTGTAGGAAGAGGCTCGCTCGTGTCCTCTTCAAGCCATATGGTCTTGTGAATACACACACAACTCAGTACTCTCACATTTTCTCTCCTATATATATATCTTCCATGTGTAATTATAAATATTAAGCGGTATGTTACCTAAGTGTAGAAAAATTCATTAAATAGGATTCAGTGAGGAGAGTTATGCTCATAAGAGCTTTCTTTCATCACATAGGAAGAGTTTCCTGTATCAGGGTGTAAAGTTTTTTCTTACATCCGATTAGAGTTTTCCGGTGTTGGATTAACCCTTATATGTTGGATATGATCTCAAGCAAGAGACATACTCTTTCACTATGAATAAATAGGATGATGTTTGCAAATATAGTTCTTGTGTTTATTATAAAACCCCAGGTGATTATTCTGTGTTAGGACAGTAATTCCCCACACTTCCAAAAAGAGTCAGCCTTACTCGGTATAATTCCACGTATCAATCACGACTACCAACCATAAATCTAATCTTACTATTATTCAAAAACGTGTCCAGGGAGTAACCAGAGAAGTACTCGCCGGGACTGGTGGCAGCATCCCCCTTAACCCACACCCTGTTTCCCTTAACCTAAACCCTTACCCCTTCCCCTTTAAATACATCCCCCATTTCAGTACTCTCCGCGGTGAGACGTGGTCAAACTATAATCACATAGTGAAGTCATAAGACTAAGTTAAATCCTCCATTCAAGTTGTAATCTAATGAAAAATCTTAATCAAGTAATATCATTCAAAAACCGTTGACCAGTTCTAAACCCCCCATACAAGTTACCCCGAAATTCAGGCAACACAGTAACACCTGTACCGCTTCACCTGATAATAGTAACACCTGTACCGCTTCACCTGATAATAGTAACACCTGTACCGTCACTATTATCATTACTTTTATCACAGGTGTATTACATGAGGAAAATATCTTTTATCACAGGCATATTACATGAGGCACTATATCTTTTATCACAGGCATATTACATGAGGCAATATATCTTTTATCACAGACACATTATATGAGGCAATATATAGTTACTTCTAGTCCCTCTACACGTGTGCACTTCACCTGCTGGGATCCCTCCACAATGGGCGGCTGTTTGACCACCTGCCTGACGATGGCCACCAGGGTGTGCAGCGGCAAGCACCGCAGCGACATCATCTCCACCAGGGCTTGCTGCTGCACACACCCATTCCACAGCAGCCCCCCCACGCCACTCTGCTTGGTGTGAATGCCTTGCCTCGCATAGAAAACTCACCAGAAACAAATTGTTTCGTCCACCAAAATGAATTCGGTGTCAAACTGGAAATTTACCAAATGCAGTTTTAGTACCCATGTATATGTGCAGTTTTAACCAATGCATGATCGGTTGTCTTTAGTATCCTGAACGTTTCGTTCGCATCATAGTGAGTATTTCTAACCCCTACAACAGCTGGCAGAAATTAAAAATAACACAAGGGTTTTCGGGGGGGACGAAACCCCCCAATGATGATAGGTTACGAAAGCAATGCCCATGTTGGGTTTTAGTTAACAGTAAACTGCACAATAACTCCAACCCTTTTTACTTGCGGTATGTATTAGTAGACGGGAATGACCTAGTGAAAAGGATAGGAGAGGAGATGATTGAGAAAAGACAAAATAAAAGGATGCAAGCTGTAATGAAAGATCTGAGAAAGACTGGAGTCATGAACCAGGATGTGAGGTGTGAGACAAAGGAGAGTATAAGGAAAAAAATGAGAGTTGAACACAAGAGAATGGGTGAATGAAAAAGAATGAAAAAACAAGTTTGAAAATATATAGAAATGGAGAAAAAGGAAGGAGGCCAAGAAGAAGTATACAGTAATGACCAAGCTTCAGAACTACTGTTTAAGTGCAGGACAAACAACCTACAACTAAATGACAGAAGGAGGTTCTGGGAGAAGAAATAACATGTGATTTGCGTGGGGCAGAAAAGGAGGACTTAAAACATTTTGTGTTATGGTGCCCAGCCTACAGTAATGAAAGAAAGAAAAATGTGAGGCTACAACAACCTTACCTAGAGGAGGAAGAGGATATAGTGGGGGAGTATTTGTTTGGAGAGGGGAATGTAGAAAAAGCAAAAAGAACAATCAACAGTTTTTTGGATGACCAGAGAAAATAAGAAGAAAGAAAAAGAAAGAAACTAATAAGATAGAATAAGAGAAGAAAACTAATTAAAGACCCAGACAGCAAGAAGAAACACGTCGAGGAGTGCCGTTGAAAAAGGCCTGACTCCCGACCAACAACTGAACTGAACTACTTAACATCTTCCCCTCTACCCTTCACTCGGGGGCCCTATGGTCGGGAAACGGAGTTTTGAGTGGCGGAAAAATAAGAAGAAAAAAAAAGGCATTTATCTTCCTCAACAAAAAGTGGCCTAATCTAGGGAAAAATCTAAATAAACTAAACCTAACCTAACCTGGCGTATTAACCTCCTAGCCTTTGCCTTTGGACTTACAAGTTTTCAAAAAAATCTGACTTTGTAGAGGCAGTGTAAGGGAACAGGGGGGAGATGCTGAGAAGTGCCATAGAGGTAAGGCGAAAAGAGCGCCTTACCCGTCTTCAGGCGCTTTTGTAACGGCCCGGCTAAGGCACCGACTAAAGCCCATGTACAGTCGAAAGTTCAGGTGCTTTTGCACTGCCTTAAACCTCCAAAGCCTATGGCGTGGGCGTGGTCCGAGAATCCTACTAGCCAATCACGTTGCCTATCTGAGCGCTGCTTAGGCAGCTTCGACCAATCACAAGGCTTGAACACGTCTCTGAAGACGTGTCTCTGAAGCAAGGAATGTTGTCCCTCCCTCCCTAACCAAGCACTTATGGCAAGGACACACCGCTCTCCCCCGCCAAAAGCTGTTTCATCACAAGTTTGACGTTCAACGCAGGTTTTGACCACTTATATATTTTTGCATTAGGACGTGCCATACACCATGATAATCGTTAAGGTATGCCGATTCCGGGACAGTGAGTGAAAATTTAATGCAAGCAACATTCCAGGAATAAGGAGAAGATGAATAAAAAAAGGTGAAAAAAAAGTTTATACACGATTTCATTTTGCTCTCATTATCTTATTATAGGTATAGTTTACTGCAAGTTTTATGCATTCATGATATGCACTAATGTCTCGTGAAGATGATGGTATGTTCAGCTGTCCTAAATATCATCTGGTAGTATGATAATACCGTGTAATAGAACAACATTTTAGTGGGGGCGGAGCCCTGCCGCCCGCCCCCCCGCCGCCCGCCCCCAACCAACACACAACACAACATTTCTTATCACCACATATAACACCCTATATGCCGCATTAGTCTTGCACGATCAATTCATACACACCTTGCAACACTATTAATACGTAAACACCAATTGTTACGTTGTAGGAACTGAAACAAGGCTGTATTGCTTTATAAACAGAAGATGAATGTCTGTCAAAGGCCCACAGCAGCTCACTAAGTCAGGGTCTGACCATGCCTTAGTTTTCAGCGCCTTTAGCGGTGCCACTAAGGCAGCAATCTCGACTGAGCATTGCGGTGGGAGGGCGTTTCGCCTTACCACAGGCGCCCTAGTGGATAGGGCGCCTAGCTCACTCTCAGCATCTGGCCCCAGGCCTCTATGTATGTTTCCGTTGGCTGCTATGTTCCAGGGGCCAGATGCTGAGAAATGAGCTAGGGCGCCCTATCCACTAGGGCGCCTGTGGTAAGGCGAAACGCCCTCCCACCGCTATGCTCAGTCGAGATTGCTGCCCTTTGTGGCACCGCTAAAGGCGCTGAAAACTAAGGCATGGTCAGACCCTGACTTAGTGAGCTGCTGTGGGCCTTTGACAGACATTCTCTTCTGTTTATAAAACAAATACAGCCTTGTTTCAGTTCCTACAACGTAACAATTGGTGTTTACGTATTAATAGTGTTGCAAGGTGTGTATGAATTGATCGTGCAAGACTAATGCGGCATTATAGGGTGTTATATGCTGGTGATAAGAAATGTTGTGTTGTGTGTTGGTTAGGGCGGGCGGCGGGCGGCGGGGGGCAGGTGCTCCGCCCGCACTAAAATGTTGTACTATTATACGATATTATCATACTACCAGATGATATTTAGGACAGCTGAACATACCATCATCTTCACGAGACATTAGTGCATATCATGAATGTATAAAAATTGCAGTAAACTATACCTATAATGAGATAATGAGAGCAAAATGAAATTGTGTATAACTTTTTTTTCACCTTTTTTTTATTCATCTTCTCCTTATTCCTGGAATGTTGCTTGCATTAAATTTTCACTCACTGTCCCGGAATCGGCACACCTTAACGATTACCATGTGTATGGCACGTCCCAATGCAAAAATATATAAGTGGTCAAAACCTGCGTTGAACGTCAAACTTGTGATGAAACAGCTTTTGGCGGGGAGAGCGGTGTATCCTTGCCATAAGTGCTTGGTTAGGGGGGAGGGACAACATTCTTGCTTCAGCAGAGACGTGTTCAGCCTTGTGATTGGTCGAAGCTGCCTAAGCAGCGCTCAGATAGGCAACGTGATTGGCTAGTAGGATTCTCAGACCACGCCCACGCCATAGGCTTTGGAGGTGTAAGGCAGTGCAAAAGCGCCTGAACTTTCGACTGTACTGGGCTTTAGTCGGTGCCTTAGCCGGGCCGTTACAAAAGCGCCTGAAGACGGGTAAGGCGCTCTTTTCGCCTTACCTCTATGGCACTTCTCAGCATCTCCCCCTGCAGCTGATATGTACCACTGGTGGCTGCTATGTTCCATCCAAGGCTGCTATGCACTGCGGCTGCTATGGTTAGGTTAGGTTAGGTTAGGTATACTTTGTGGTTAAGGTTAAGGTTAAGGTTAAGGTTAAGGTTAAGGTTAGGTTAGGTTAGGTTAGGCTAGGTATACTTGTCGGTACATAGCAGCCCTGCAATGGTACCTACATATAAGCCAAAGCATTGGTACAAAGCAGCCGTACATATCAGCCGACGGTACATAGCAGCTAGGAAGCCAGTGTAGTATAAAAAAAAATGATCGCACGCTGAAACTTTGCAGATATGAAATACAGTAAGTGTACTATATGCTGTTGTAATGTCATTCAGATAAGCTTAATTGGAGGGTACATTTTCGGATGAACACCGAACTCACTTTGGTGGACGAAACAATTTTTTTCTGGTGTGTTTTTGTGTTTTGAATGAATCTGCTAACCGTTTCTGCCGCAATTTTTTTTTTTTTTTTTTGCAAAAATGAAAAAAAAAAAAAGAACCTAAACCTAGCTTAATGTTTACCTATACCTAACCTAACCTAACCTAACCTTTACCTAACTAAAAAAAAAAAAAAAAAAATATCTACCTACCTAAAAAATAAAAAAAATAAAAAAATCCCGACAAAAACAGTTAGCAGATTCATTCAAAACACATAAAAACACACCAGAACAAAGTAGTTTCGTCCACCAAAGTGAGTTTGGTGTTCATCTGGAATAATACCCAACCGATTATTGATCTGACGAGATAGCCCACCTAAAGCTTGCCCTGAACACTATCTTACCAATGGACAGAGAACATGACTTACGTAGTGTATATACTACGAGTGGTTACATGACCACTCGATTCCCTACCAGTTTGGAAAAAACCTGAGAAAACACATTCACACACTCACTCGATTCACAGCCGAGAAGTCCCGGGTTCGATCCCCGGGCGGAGCGGAAACAGTTGGGCTGTTTCCTTTAAAAACCCCGAGCCCCTGTCCACCCAGCAGTGAATGGGTACCGGGTGTTAGCCGGGGGTTTGTAACCCGCCTCCCGGGGTGCTGGCTTCGGCCAACACTATAAGCACTAGCAGAGAGCTCTCTAGGGGTAGTTTGTAAGAGAGCTGTCTGGTTACAGCGGAGATCCATCTCAGCTGCGTCGATACGACGAAATTAGTTCAACCATCAAACATCAAACAAAACAGTCAACAATACGTAGATAACTTACGTGGGTCAGTAAATTATGAGAAATGTATCTTGCATTTGGGGTTGAGGGCTGCGAGGATTCCCTTGGGGAACACTATAAGCCCTGGTGATGTTCTATGATGCTATCACAGGCTTGGCAGCTGACCTGGGTTCCTCAGGAAGGCACAGGTTTAGGCGGATGAGGGCGTGTTGCCGGAAGGGTGGACGCCAGCCGCCGCCAGCAGGGTGGGCAGGTCAAAGGTGGCCACTTTCAGGGCGAGGAGTTGAGACTGTAGCACTACACGATGGGCGTGGAAGCGCGGACCCCTGCAGCAACAAGTGTGCAATAGTTTCCGGAACATTCCTGCGCTTGTGCACTTGTATTACCTTGTAAATACAGAAGTGGATCCTGAAATCCCACCATTTCACTCGAGTCGTGATACAACACTGTGTTCCACATTACTGAGCCTGAATATGAATTGAATCTTTGAAAACACCACTAGTCTACCGGGTACTATGTATGATTTCACTAAATAAAATAAGAAAACAATATTAATTGTCTTAATGTTCTTTAATTGCCATATTCAATTACGAATGGCAATTGACAATGGGCCCCAGACATAACTACGCCCGGGTTTGTTTAATGGGTGCTTTGTGGGGATAGGCGGGGTCCCCGCGGGGGAACCTACAAAGGGGAAAAACTACGGCGATGGAAGAATTTCGATTATTTTGCGCAAAAATTATATTCCAGGTCTATATTACGTGCTCTTTTCTCGCTGCAACACATGAGAAGACCAGGTAAGGTATGTGCGAGGCTTCTAACCAAAAAAAAAAGAGTCATAACAGAGCCTCGTTTAAAGGTAAGAAACGGTAGGTAGTAATGTTCCCTACCTTGCTTATTTCTTAAAAGACTCTCTGGACTTTTTTCCCCTGGTTTGGGCCTTCGACATCAACCACACCTCAGGCCTTTCTATGTTGTCAGCGAGCACGGAAATATAACCTGGAATATAAATTTCCCCCAAAACCTCTATTTTTTTTTCATCGTCGTAATTTTCTCTTTGTAGGCTGTACATATTCTGTTTTAAGTTTAAAATCCCTTTTAATTTGAGTTCCTTTTTTTGTCTTTTCTCATAAAAGTAGGGGTACATCAGGGTTTTAAGTTTTTACTTGACGACCAATAAATATCTTGAGTCTACACCAACATCACCAACCTTTGCTTTGTTTTATCTTATTTCTCCTCCTAAAAAATTGCAAAACCCACCGTGACTTCCCCACCCTTCCCCTCTGGCCCTGCATGGTACTGTCTCTACCGATATTTTTTTCCTACACAAATCGGGAAACTCGCCGCAGTAATGGTTGGGTTGGTATCCGGTCTTTTTGCCCACTGCCATTTCGCCCACCATGAGTCTTTCCCCCCACCTATGGGTCATTTTCCCCCCATGGAGTCTTTCGCCCCCTATGGAGTCTTAGGAGTAGGGGGTTAGGATATTTTTTTTAGTGTGTCGAAAACCCCCCACCCCCCCGCTGGGAGGTTAGGTTAGATTTTTTTTGGTTAGGTTGGGGTAGGTTTGATTTGGGTAGTTTAGGTTAGATTTGGTTAGGTTAGATTAGTTTTGGGTTAGGTTAGGATATTAGATTTGGTTAGGTTAGGTTGTTTAGGTTGTTTGGGTTTATTTAATTTTTCGGTGGAAAAGCCCCCTCTAGGGTAGTTAATTTTGTTGGGTTTGGTTTATTTTGGTTTAGGCATTTTCGTCTTTCGCCCACAAACTTTGCCACATGTAAGTAAATTCGCCCAAAATAAAGTCAATTCGCCCACTCTAAAGTCAATTCGCCACGGGATCCATGTCAGGGTATGTAACTATTTTTTCCTCGGCAAAAATGGAATAACCACCATAACCTTGGGCAAAATGAGGTAAATTTCTAGTGTTTGCCCACCTCCCATTTCCCCCCCAAACAATTTTTGGGGACCTTGGAAGCGGGGTTTTCGGTGGGGAACAATTATGCTGGAACACAAATTTAAAAGATTTGTGTGGGGGGGGGTAAAATTCCTAATCTGGGGAAATTTCCCCTTATATTAGAAAAATTGCCTAACCAAAATAAACCAACCTAACCAAAATTAACCTACCTAGCAGGGGGCTTGACCCCCGAAAACCAAAACCTAACCAAACCAAATCAAACCTATCCAAACCTAACCAAATCTAATTCCCCAACCCAAAAACCAAAATCTAATGGGTTAATAGGTTAGATTTGGTTTTTAGGTTGGGTTTATCGGGGGTAAAGCCCCTGCTAGGGTGGGTTTTAATATTGGGTTTAAAGTTAGGTTTTTTTTTGTTGGCAATTTTTTTAATATAAAAAAATACCCTAGATTAGGAAATTTTCCCCCCTACACAACTCTTTAATTACGTTTTTTCCGCGCAAAATTTGTTCCCCACCCGAAACCCGCTTTCCCCAAGGCCCCCAAACTTGTTTGGGGGAAGTGGGAGAGAGGGGCAAAAACTAGAAATTTAGAATTTCGCCCAAGGTTATTGGTTCATTCCATTTCTGCCAGAGGAAATATAGTTCATCTCCGTGACAGGGATCTGGGGGGGAATTGACTTTAAGGGGGTAAATTGATTTATTGTGGCGAATTGACTTACATTGGACAAAATGTTTGGGGGCAAAATGACGAAAATTGCCAACCCAAAAAACCCAAACCCAACCCAAAAAATTAACCCCCTACGGGGGGGCTTGCCCCACCGATATGCTAACTTAACCAAATCTAACCTAAGCTAACCAACCTAACCAAAATCAAACCCTTCCTAACCTAACCAAAATCAATCAAACAAACCCAAAACCAAATCTAGCCTAAACTACCCAAATCAACCACCCAAACCCTAACCTCCACGGGGGTTGGGGGGTTTTCCGACAAACTAAAAAAAAAAACCTAACCTCCTAGCTCCTGACCATAGTTGGGCTAAATGCTCCGTAGGTGGGCGAAATGACCTGTGGGCGAATGACTCTAGGGTGTGGCAAATGGCATGTGGGGGGAAATGACCGGGTACTACCTAACCATTACTGTCGGCAAGTTTTCCCCATTTGTGTAGGGACAAAAAAATTTTTAGACGACAGTACCATGAGGGAAATGAGGCAAGGATGGGGAAAGTCCCCTGGGTTTTGCAAAATTTTTTAGGATGAGTAAAAAGATAAAACAAAACAAAGTTGGGATGTTGGTAAGACTCAAAAGTATTCTTGGCTCGTCAAGTAACACTTAAACCATGATTAGCACTACTTTTATGAGAAAAGACAACAAAGGGAAACCATTAAAAAGGTATTTTTATACTATCATAACCCTGAAAATGTACAGCCTACAAAGAGAAAACACGACGATGAAAAAAATCATTGTTTTGGGCAAAATTTATATCCAGTCTTATTTTCCCTCCGCTGCAACTAGAGAAGGGCCCGAGGTGAGGGGTTTTGTCGAAAGGGTTTAAACCAGGAAAAAAGTCACGCGAGTTCATTTAAAAGTAAGCAAGTGGTAGGGCACATTACGTACCTACCCGTTGCTTACTTTTGACGAGGCCTGTTATGACTCTTTTTCTTGGTTTAGAAACCTCTGCCTCAGCCATTACCTCAGGTCTTTTTATAGTTGTCAGCGAGAACGAGCACATAAAATTTGCACCGGGAAAACAATTTTTCGCAAAAAAACTCGAAAATTTTCATCGCCGTAGTTTTCCTTCGTAGGGCACCCGCGGCACCCCCCCTTTCCCCACAAGCACCGATTAAAAAAACCCTGAGTAGTTTTTGGGGAGGGTCCCTTTTTTTATAGGGGTCCAAAATCTTTTCGTCACCCAGAGACCGAGCCCATTTCTTTAGATTAAGGAAAAATCGTTTTGTACACAATTTTAAATTTTCCCTACGCACCATTACCTTATACTTACTTTTCTTACAAAAAAATAAGTAAATTTTTTTGTCAATTTTCTGATTTTTTTTTGTATTGTATTTAAATTTAAAAATAAAAAAAAAACTTTTTAAAAATGGGCGCCAGTATATCCCATGTTTTAAACCCTACACACAGTATCTCTGCATAAAATTTTCCCCCAAAAATTATGTGCATCGAAACTTTTTAGAATTATTTTTCCCAGCGAAAAATCGCAAAACTTTCAGAAGTCTACTGCATAGTTGTGGAAATGGGGGTAAAAATGATATCTATAGGGAAGCCCCCATAGACCCCGGTAAAAAACCCCCTTTTAAAATTCCCTATTAAACCATGGCTATATATTTGATAATTTCCTCAAGGTTTTTTTTTCTCGGAAAGTCGATTTGGGCGATTGCTATGCAATTTTGTCATTTAATTTTTGAGTTTTAAAAAAAAACTTATATATGGGGGAGCCCACGTATATCCCATGTTTAACCCTACAAACAGTATCTTTGGGGATAAAAAAATCCAAAAAAATTGTTCTCGAAATTTATAGAATTATTTCCCCAGCGATAATATCGCAAAACTTCAGCAGTCTACTGCATAGTTGTGAAATGATGGGAAAAATGTTATCTTTGGGGAACCCACTAGAGCCCGGTAAACCCCTTTAACTTCCTCTACAAACCAGGGCTATATTTTGAATAATTGCCTAAAGGTTTTATTTTCTCAGCGATTGGACGATTTTGCTATGAAATTTTGTCTTTAAATTTAATTGACGTTATAAAAATATACTTATAATAGGGGCAGCCCATGTATATCCCATGTTTAACCCAACAAACACAGCCCTATCTCTGTGCATAAAAATCTCCAAAACTTTCATGTTCATCGAAATTTATTAAAATTATTTCCTCAGCGATAATATCGCAACATTCAGACAGTCTACTGCATAGTTGTGAAATGATGGTAAAAATGTATATCTATATGGGAAGCCCACAAGAGCCCAGGTAAAACCCATGTACATTCCTCTACTAAACCATGGCTATATATTTGAATAATTGCCTCAAGGTTTATTTTCTCAGTCGATTGGACGATTTGCTATGCAATTTTGTCACTTGGGAAAATGGCCACTATGTGGCAACCCATATGGGTCCCATCTATAGCCCATGGATTTGCCCATCCCTTACCCATGCCCACCTAGCCCCAATTACCATGAAAATCTCACATGGGTCCCATGTAAGTGTGCTGGCTGGGTTGCTTCTAGGACTCCAGTTAGGTTACACTAGCACATGTTTCTTTGCTTGTGGGACTCTAGAGCGGACAGCAAACATTACAAACAAAAGGAATGGCCAGCACGACCGAAAGACTCACCTGGCAGGTTCAACTGTATTTACAACCTCTTGTTGACAGTGAAAAGGTGTACTTACCTCCTGCATCTGAAACTTGGGTTAATGAATTTTTGTGAAGGCCACGATCCAAATGGTACTGGCTTTCAGTATTTGTTAGCAAAGTTTGAACGCACTGTATCTGAAGCCAAGTAAAGGCAGGTGTTTTCAATGGCTCTCAATTCGTCAACTACTCAATGATGATGACTTTGTAAAGATGCCTAACTGCCCTGGAAAAAGCTGCTTGGAAGAGCCTTTTTGGCTGTTATAAGAACTACCTAGGTAATGTTCGAGCATCGAATTATGAGGAGCTTGTAAATGACATGTTGAAGAGGTTACCATGCGCTTGGGGCTCGGATGTCACTCAAAATCCACTTTTTCCATTCACATCTTGATTTCTTCCCAACGAATCTTGGCGCGGTCAGTGATGAGCAGGGGAACGTTTCCACCAGGACATTGCCACCATGGAAAACCCGATACCAAGGACGATTCAGTCCCAACATGATAGGGGACTATTGCTGGACGCTAAAAACGTGAAAGTAACATATTTAAGTATATTTTTTGCAGATATGTACATTAGGTCCTAATAAAGTCGCAGGCACCACCATAATTTAATTACGAGTAATATATATTAACGTAGGGGATTGTTTCGATTAATTATATAATTATATATACGTATATAATTATAATAGCTATTAAAATTTTAAATGCCGATATTTCAAAAACTATACGTGCTAGTAGAGAAAAAGCAATGCCATTTTTGAAATCAGCAGCGAAAATGCTTTCCAACCCACATACAATGAACTCGGAAAACCATTTTTGGTGTTCGACCATGTTATAGATCACTTTGATGTGAAGTTGAATGATAATGTCTGACGCACTATCCATACACAAGAATCCATTTCAATCATTCACACCCTATTTGTGGAACCAGTTTCTCCCTATTTTTCCAAAGACGCTTCTTCAGATACATCTTGAGAAGCCAAAATTGCCATCAAATTCTTGCTACCTCTAAAAGTCCGTGTGACCAAAACAGGGCAAGTGTTGCCTTTGCTGAATAATTGCAGCCTGAATATGACGGAAAAGTTGCTCGTGACCACGGCTTTAATAAGCGAGTAAAATTTTATACAAAATTGCCGCCACAAAATATGCCTTATATACAGCTACGACACAAAAAGAAGAAAGAAAAGGAAATCAATCAGGATAATCATGCATAAAATATGGAAAGGAGTAAAAATTAGGAATTGATAAATAATACAGGAATAATAGAAAAAAATATATACCTAAAATATCGACATGACAAACCTTGCGGGGCTGACTTTGTAAACAAACCGCCGCACGTCAAACCCCCCGCCGTGTGTCGTGGTCAATAACACAATAAGGAGAAATAAGTCGCATAACACCGCACGTTATGTCACCAAGAATACTTGCTGAACTACTTGATTAACTGCCGTTTGTTATCACCGCCATGGACACCCTGGAGGCACTCATCAAACAAGGCTGACGTAAGTTTATAGGTACCTGGAACTTCGCCTATCACAACTCTCCGCTGTAGGCGGTATCAGTAATTTCGCCCACATGTCAGTTCGCCCACACCAAAAAGGTCGTTTCGCCCAAAGTCAGTTCGCCACTCGGTGGAGTCATTTCGCCCACATTAGATAACTCCTTTACTGTGCAACGCCAAGTTAGAGTGGCGTCAAATGTAGGTTGGGGGGATACAGTTGATTCGGGCCGCTAGTTGAATCAGGCCGCCTAACCTAACCTTAACCACAAAGTATACTAACCTAACCTAACCTAAGCTTAACCACAAAGATACCTAACCTAACCTTACACTCTTACCTACTGAGGTGGTGGGTGGCAGCGAGCGATTTCCCGTAGGAAGTAATGGAAGATGGTGGTTGGTCTGTGGCACTGTGGCAGAACAAGTATTGGGCGAAGTACGGCGTAAGTAGGGCGTTAATTGTATTAAATGAAGTCCATACCCATTCCGCAGACAGGGCGACTCTGTCTCCTGGATAGCATTCTACTATAGGCGGCCGTTTCAACTGGCGGCCCAAATCAACGGTACCGGTTGGTGGGTTGTAGTAAGTTCACTAAGTGCTCGAGCGGTTAGTTGGGTTCATGGGATAATTATTATGTCTATCTTTTTCTTCTTTATACAAAAGATAGAACTCCAAATTAACAAATCTGAATTATCAATAAGTTCTCGGTCACACTCTCTCTGTCGTTTCTAAGTACAGTCACTTCTCTCTCTGAATGCTTAGCGCTTGCCCAAAAAATTTGTCGTCTGTATTTTACTGTTTTCATACATTTTATTCTTTGTATGTTTCTCTTGGGTTTTAATAAAGTTTTTACTACATGATTTGTGCATTGTTGAATAATAACTTGTGGGCAACCAACTTTAGTGTGGGCGAACAAACTCTACATTTGGGCAACTGACTTGTGGGCGAAATGACCGTAAACCGCTGTAGGCGAGTGGCTGAATGGTAGTTTTGGTAAAATTCTAGAGTCCTTACCGCCCTCATTAGTGGGTTTTTTTTTCGGTATTTTTCTACCGTAGATAACACGAAAGTCGCCAGGACAACGTTTTTTTTGTTTACAGACGTGTGGTGGCGTTAATACTTACATTTCTGCATCCATGATTTCAGGAAAGTGAAAAGGGGCTATCTGGAGAGTCTGTGTCCATTTTGTGTCTTCATCTGTGTCTTAGTATGGCTATAAATGAACCAAATTAACAAAAATATCACCAGAGTGGCGACCAACAATAGGCCGCCAATTAGTGTTATGTTCTGAGTGTCTCCCGCCGTCGTGGTCGCGCGAAGAAAAAAAACGGTAAATCTTAAGAACAAAGCTCCACCCCTATTTCTTTTCTTCTACTTACGCAACAAGCTTGTGCACATGGTGGGAAACCGGATTTTTGGGTGGGGGAGCACACACATACTCACACATAAGGGAAATTTATATAGGCCCCCCACAAAAAATAAAAATGTATTCTACAGATAACAAAACTCTACAGACCTAACCTAGCACCCCTTCTCGAGCCCCTTGTGCTGTGCACTAACCTAACCTTACCTGCCCTAACCTAACGTTGGGGCTCCGCCCCCATTGACCCCCCCTTCTGTGCACTATCCTATCCTAACCTAACCTGCCCTAACCTAACCTAACCTGCTCTAACCTAACCTGACCTAACCCACTCTAACCTTACAGGGGGGGGGCTCCGCCCACCCTCGATCCCCCCGTGCTGTACACTAACTAACCTAACCTAGCGGACGGGGGCGCACTTCTCAAACTTGGGAAAAATATCCTAAAAGTAGACCAATTCTCAAAACTCGTCGCCCATTGCGCATCTCGCTGGACTTAGTTTTCCTCAAGAACCTGAAACTTAATATCGGCCATGTAGGCAAAATAAGGATCGGCACTCATTAAATCTAAACAGATGTATTAAGGACAGTAAGTATAATACGTGAGCCAACATTTGGGTCAGCTTAGCGTGGAGTGGAGCCCTTGTTCTTAAAGTAATCGTCCAGACCCATTTTTCTTGCATAATTATGTTGAATTTCAAAATACCTAATCCACAAAAATTATTCATTTCACTGCCTTATTTCCCTAAAAACATGACTTTTGTAAAAAGCACGGGAAAAAACAAAAGCACATTCAGCCGTGGCGCCCGAAACTTGATGGCGACGTCACATGAGTAAGCCTCCAGCCCCGCCCGACACAGACACACGGAGACTCAGAGAAAAATATAGTACCCGAAGAATCCCGGGTGCTTCTGGTATATTTTTTGTGCGACACGGCACATACTTGCATCCTGCATGGGCACAGCAAGAAAGCTGTGCCCTTCCCGAGAGCTTAGCACCCATTCACAACCCACACGGCGACGATATAGGTGTGCAGACGTGTCAAGCGGCGGGTAGTAGCGAGCCCTCTCATCTCGGTGGCCTCGCTACTACCTGCTACTACCCGCCGCTCCCCGCCGCTTCACACGTCTGCACACATATATATTGTCGCCGCACAGTTTGCAAATGGGGCTAAGCTCTCGGTAAAGGCACAGCCCCCACGCTGCACCCACACAGGATGCAAGTACATGCCACATCGCACAAAAAAAATATCAGAAACACCCAAAATTCCCAAGTACTACATTTTACTCCGAGTCTCTGTGCATCTGTATCAGGCAGGGCTGGAAGCTTACTGTTGTGACATTGCTGAGCTGTGGTGCGTCGTCTGCTGGTCGCCAGTTGTGTTTGAGAGCTCGGGGAATTTACAGATTTTGAATGCGGATCATTTAAAAACGGGGTGACTGGATGCAAAATGTGACAACATGTTGTTCATATACTCGATCATGGCTATATTTTGACTGCATTAAATCAGGAATGATGAAATGGTCTGGACGATACTTTAAGATTTTCCAAAAAAACGAGTAGCGAAATTTGAAACCGTATATACTTGCAGATACAAAGCATAAAACAACGCTGAAACAGGGTAGATTATACAGTCATGATATAAACTAACATCTGTGTATCATCTTTAGTGGCACATACAAATCAGTAGTGATGCTGTAATTCGTAATATTTGGCGGCTGGCGACATTATTGCAGCTGGCGACTATACTGTTATCTATGGTAGTGTTTTCCCATACTCCCCCTTTCCCCAAAAACAAGCTTGGGGACCTGGGGGAATGCGGGATATTTGGCTGGGGTACAAAATATGCGTCGCAACCACATAGTTTTTGAGTAGGGGTGTTGAAAAAATTCCTAGATCTTGGGGAAAATTCATTGGATTTCTTCTGAGTCCAGAAACGTGTGAACCTGACGATCCTCACAGAATGATGACAGAAGTATTGAGAACCTCCCCAACCCACCTCTAGGAGGTTAGGTTAGAATTGGTTAGGTTAGGGTAGGTTAGCTATATTTGAGTAGGTTAGATTTGGTTAGGCTAGGCTAGGTTAGATTTGGTTAGGTTAGGTTATCGGTGGGTCAAGCCCCCGCTAGGTTAGGTTAATTTTGGTTAGGCAAATTTCTCTAGATATAAGAAATTACCCTAAATCTAGGGAATTTTACCCCCCCTACACAACTCTTAAATTACGTGATTCCGACGCATAATTTGTTCCCCACCCGAAAATCCCACATTCCACAGGTCCCCAAACTTGTTTGGGGAAGTGGGAGAGTATGGGCAAACACTAGAAATTTACCTTTTTTTCTCCAGACCTTCACAGATCTCTCCAGGTAACCGGATGTTTCGCCCCATGGGACGTTTCACCCCCTCCTAATCGCGGACGTTTTGCCCCACACTAGCGGACGTTTCGCCCCCATTCGCGGACGTTTCGCCCACGGAAATTACTATACATTTCAAAACTGTTCATCAAATGACTACAAAATCATCAGAAATATTGATCCCTGTATTGATCCATTTGTTTTCGCCCCCTCCTAATCGCGGACGTTTCGCCCCACATTAGCGGACGTTTCGCCCCACACTAGCGGGACGTTTTGCTCCCATTCGTGGACGTTTCGCCCCACACTAGCGGACGTTTCGCCCCCATTCGTGGACGTTTCGCCCCACACTAGCGGATGTTTCGCTCCTATTCGTGGACGTTTTGCCCCACACTAGCGGACGTTTCGCCCCACACTAGCGGACGTTTCGCCCCATTCGTGGACGTTTTGCCCCACACTAGCGGATGTTTCGCCCCATTCGTGGACGTTTCGCCCCACACTAGCGGATGTTTCGCCCCCATTCGTGGACGTTTTCGCCCCACACTAGCGGACGTTTCGCCCCACACTAGCGGACGTTTTGCCCCACACTAGCAGATGTCTCGCCCCCATTCGTGGACGTTTCGCCCCACACTAGCGGACGTTTCGCCCCCATTCGTGGACGTTTCGCCCCACTCGTGGACGTTTCGCCCCCGGATTCGCCCCACGGAAATTACTATACTATTTCAAAACTTCATCAAATGACTACAAAATCATCAGAAATATTGATCCCTGTATTGATCCATTTGTTTACGCACAAATGATGACGAAATGCTGTTATCGACCGGTCTTAAAGGGACAGTGTACTGAATTCTGTACTAGAGCGGCCAGAATACATAAAACCATATATAGCCTTTGGATCATATCGAGTATTGCTTTGAGTTTGATCCATTTTTGTTAATATGCAAATACTTTACTACCGTAGATAACAGTGAAGTCGCCACCTGCAGTGAAGTCGCCAGGCGCCAAAATACAGGGAGGTCCCGAAGATACGAGCAGTTAGGTTCTACCTGGCATACTCGTAAAGCGAAATCTCGTATAACGAAACACATAACTAATGGTAAAATATAGGTTTGGTTCCAGGACCCCATCAATTAAAAAACCAAAAAAACCAACCATGTTTTTCAAGCTAAAATAAACTATAGCAAACACACAAACACACAGCGTCTATATTACCCACACTGTACTACCTTATCTGTAGAGAAAACCATTCTGAAAGAGAAAATAGCACACAAAATAACGTAACTGCACATTAATTAAACATAAAACATAAATGATGTCATCAAGCCCATCATCAGTCACCAGCCAATGATAAACTGTTTTTAAACTTCTCGACCAATCACAAGTCAGCGAGACATTTTTCCGGGCAAGAATGGCATGCCAGACTGCCTCTCTCTGCTTCTGTCCCCGTCATCTCAAACTAATTCTCGTTTTATTTGGAATGCTTGCGTTTTAAGGAGTTTAATGTATCAGGTAGTAAGATATATAAGTAAGGAGCCTGTGTTGCTAGTGTTTTGGTGGTAGAAGGTGTGTATGTGGGTTGAAATAGTGAATATTTGTGTCATGGGGCAGCCCCGCGGCAAGAATTTTTCTCCATCACTCTGCCCGCCAGTCGACGCCTCATCATAACATCTTGAAATCACCCTTATTTATGGTGACACACGGTGCTACATTGATTTAGATAATGACACGTGTATATAACATCTCACCATAATCACTAAGTTGTATAATAACGAGTAATAAGGACGTTTAAGCCTGCCCAAACCTACCGTGGCGGAGGTGGCGCCGCCACTCAAAACTTTTGAGTAAAAACCCACCGTCATCCGCCTCACCTGTGCCTTCCTGAAGACAGTCAGCTCCCGCCTGTGATAGCACCATAGGATAGCACCAGGGATCATAGGATTCCTCAAGGGGTTCTCGCTCCCCTACTAAATATTACCAAAGACATCTATCTCCCTTGGTCTAGTGGTGTTGATATCCACCTCATGGGCTTCATGGGCTGGCTCATGCTGCTGCTGCTGCTACCAAAGGCCGCGCTGCCAGACGTGGATGAGTCCCTTGCTTGTATTTCATCTCTTTACTCATATATATGAATGATATCCATACAATGCAATCATATGTCTACATTCACCTAGAAATGATATTTCATAGCATACCAAACAATAATAAGCGAGCCTGGAGACTTCCTACTTCTGCTAATACCAGTCTCGAGCAGTCGTTGGCCAGTCTGCACGTTATTTTCAGTTTGATTATCGTACAATCTTAGGTAAAATCATATATGTAGTCAGTAAATGTTTATAATTTTAGTAAATAACTTGTAATTTACTTTAGTAAATAACTTGGTAATTTTACTCACCCCAGTTTTGAATGTCGTAACATTGGATTTTCGATCTCGTATATTGAAAATAGACCCTAATTTACACATCTCGTATCATCGGATTCTCGTATATGGAATGCTCGTAAACGGACCTCCCTGTATTACGAATTATAGCATCACTACTGATTTTTATGTGCCACTGAAGATTTACACAGTAGTTTATATCATGACTGTATAATCTACCCTGTTTCAGCATTGTTTTATGCTTTGTATCTGCAAATATAACTTGCACATTTTGCTTCTCACGTTTTTCTTTGCGCGACGACAGACAGCAGCTGATCACCTTCCGGGCGACTAGAGTACCTTAATATATAGAGTAGCGACAACTCTATTTGTGGGCGCCATCTTGGTGCCAAGGCCTCTTCGTTCACCCAAGACCCGGGGAAGTTCTCAAGGCATGACCCCGCAGTATATCATGTTATACATGTATAAAGGATAGACTGTTATCTTCGGAAATGCTTGTTCTATAAGATTATCACATAAAACATAGTAAAACACATTAAATAAAGGTCATTCTGAGACTGAAGAAATATGATGAACTTAACATTCACTTAAAACTCGTCGTCACGTATAACTTTGTGGGACAGCTTATAAGATGGCAGATATCAATAGAAGCAGAATTAAATTAGCTTTCCATTGATAGATTTCGTTTTCTGATACATACAGTAGAACCATGCATAAAGTAGCGTTAACTACATAAATTACCGTGGCGGCCCCGCCCTTTTTCTCTCTCTCTCTCTCTCTCTCTCTCTCTCTCTCTACTCTCTCTCTCCTCTCCTCTCTCTCTTCTCTCTCCTCTTCTCTCTCTCTCTCTCTCTCTCTCTCTCTCTCTCTCTCTCTCTCTCTCTCTCTCTCTCTCTCTCTCTCTCTCTCTCTCTCTCTCTACATACAGGGATCAATATACAGGGATCAATATTTCTGATGATTTTGTAGTCATTTGATGAACAGTTTTGAAATAGTATAGTAATTTCCGTGGGGCGAATCCGGGGGGGCGAAACGTCCGCGAGTGGGGCGAAACGTCCACGAATGGGGGCGAAACGTCCGCTAGTGTGGGGCGAAACGTCCACGAATGGGGGCGAAACGTCCGCTAGTGTGGGGCGAAACGCCCCACGAATGGGAGCGAAACATTCGCTAATGTGGGGCGAAACGTTCACTAATGTTGGGCGAAATGTCCGCTAGTGTGGGGCGAAACGTTCGCTAATGTGGGGCGAAATGTCCGCGATTAGGAGGGGGCGAAAACAAATGGATCAATACAGGGATCAATATTTCTGATGATTTTGTAGTCATTTTGATGAACAGTTTTGAAATAGTATAGAAATTTCCGTGCGGCGAATCCGGGGGGCGAAACGTCCGCGAATGGGGGCGAAACGTCCGCTAGTGTGGGGCGAAGCGTCCGCTAATGTGGGGCGAAACGTCCGCGAATGGGGCGAAACGTCCGCTAGTGTTGGGCGAAACGTCCGCGATTGGGCGGGGGCGAAACGTCCGGCATTCATCTCTCCAGATACCACTAAAACTAAAAAGTAATTATATAGTGGGGGAGAGATGCCCCCATCCTCACCCCAACCCCCCCCTAAACGACCCACCCTTGAACCCCTCAAAAAGATAGTATGGTTACTATTACGGTATTATTCCAGAAAAAACACCATACGTAACTCACTATGAAAGACACCTATGTGTTATATGAGGTGCCTTCTGCATAGACAAGACACTGGTGTATTGCTTTTCCGTAGGAAATCACTCGTTCCTGAGATATAATTTCGGTATACAACATTTGTGCAGTTTAAACCAATAAACGATCGGTGGTTCTAAGTATCCTAAACGTTCGTTCTCATCAAAAAGTAGTATTTCTAACCCCTACAAGAGCTAGGGGAAATAAAAAATACCACATGGGGGTCGGTAAATTGGTACTTACAACTAGTAATTGAGTACGAGGTGAAAAGTACTCTTTTCCCATGTATTTTGATGTGTTAAGAATAATGGTCACATAAAAAATTGTCGGAAATGCTTCATTTTGCAGTTATCCCCCCTCCATAACAAACCTTGGGGTCCATCGAGAACGCCGGGTTTGGGCGGGGAAAGGGGGGAAACGAGTTTTGTACTGATAGTATATTGTGACGTAAAATATATCCAGTAAACACCCATGGAATGATGTAAAGCTGAAAATACATTCAAATATATAACCGATAAAGTCTACGGGAATTACTAACCTATTCCTGAAAAAAATTGAAGTTAAATCCTTAACTACAACGGTAAAAACAGCAGTTTAATACAATACATGGACAATGGTTACGTAACCTGCCATAACTGGGGGCTTTCGCCCCCCCAGACCCCCCGCTAATTCGCTAACCTAACCTGGTCTTTGGGTTGAGTAGCCAAACCTAAAGCAGGGATAAGGGGGATAACTGCAAAATTATGCATTTCCGATGATTCTGAATGTGACTATCATTCTTAAATTGGCTATCACACGGGGCGTTTCGTGGGACTTTCGTCAAACTTGCCATTTGGCCGGACTGTTTGGGCGAACCTCGAGGGTCATTTCGCCCAACATGTTGGGTGAAATGTTTTTGTGAAATTATACAAAATGTTTGCTCTTTTCAACGAACATACTGTGGGGTCAAAATAAGTATATTTTTTTCTGGAAGAGATAAATAGTGTTAGCGATTATTAAGCATTGAAATGAACACCACATATAATACATTACAGGAAAATGAATACAGATCAGTCTATACAGGGAGGTCCCGAAGATACGACCAGTTAGGTTCCACCTGGCATACTCGTAAAGCGAAATCTCGTATAACGAAACACATAACTAATGGTAAAATATAGGTTTGGTCCAGGACCCCATCAATTAAAAAAAAGACATGTTTTTCAAGCTAAAATAAACTATAGCAAACACAACAAACACACAGTGTCTATATTACCCACACTGTACTACCTATTCTGTAGAAAAAGCATTCTGAAAGAGAAAATAGCACACAAAGTAACAACTGCACATTAATTAAACATAAAACATGCATAACACTCACAAGTGGTAATGTTGTGTGGGGAGACGGGAAGCTGGCACGTAGCCAGCTGAGAGTCCCTGTTTTCTCTCTCCGAGGCTCGAGAGAAAACGGGTGAGTGCGTTTGCAGGGATGACTGGGTTAGAGTTCTTCCTCCTCCCCTTGATCACTTGAGCCCCCTTCACACATTCCATAATTGAACCACGAACGCGCCAACAATGCAGTGTGCAGCGCCGGATGGTCCTGGTTATGGGTCCTTTGTGACCGATCGTGACGCTCGAGACGCGCTCGGCCGAGGCCACGAAAAGTTAGTGCGTGCATAAAAAAATCGTGAAGCTCCCCCATTTTCGTACCCAACGCAGCGGTATCGTAAGTCTATCGTGACGCTATTGTTATCTTTTGTAGCAGCTTCGTGACACTATCATGATCGTCGTATGTTTATCGTGATGATAGGAAATCGTTACGCGCTCCTTCATCCCTGCCTTCCCCCCCTTTTTTGCACCCCTTGGAAGAACCGCCTTCTCCCCCTTTCTCATTCACCTCCACCCACCCCCGACTCCGCTCCCCCTACTCCCACCACCACGTGATAACACTCCCCCCGCGACTACCTTCCCACTACTCCCACCACCACATGGTGACACTCCCCCCTCGACTACCTTCCCCCTACTCCCACCACCACGTGATGACACTCCCCCCGTGACTCCCTACCCACTACTCCCATCACCACGTGGTAACACCCCCCACCCCCACGTTTCCCCACCAACACCAACACCCCTTCTTTATTACAACCCCCTTCCCCGTTTCCCCCCATTCCCCAACACAACCCTGTTTCTCCCACTTTCATCTCTATAGTCCCCTTTCCTTCTCCATCACCATGGCAACCCCACCCACCTGTGGGGCTAGCTCTTGATGCTATCAGTGGTACGTTCATGGCACTGTCGTGGTTATCGTAGCTCTATCGTGACGACAAAATGACCGTTTATTTTCCATTCGTGACATAGTCTTACAGCTGTCATGACTCCATCGTGACCATCTTACGACCGTCATGACACATACGTACAGGCAGCGGGACATGTTGTGAGGCTATCCTGGTCTGCTTTTTTCGTGGTTAAATTTCACGATAGCGTCAATAATCAAATTGGTGGCGCTATCATGGCTCGATTATGGAATGTGTGAAGGGAGCTTTGGGAAGAGGAAAGATCCTCGGTGCTGCCGCCTGATACAATAGACTCGAGAGGGTAGGGTAGGTAAGGGGCAAGGGAGGGGTGCGCAGACCTCTTCCACTGCCCACAAATGCATCTTTGAGCATCTGAATCATTGTACATCGTCCAGAGATGTGAATTTTTGTAGGCCTCATTGTTGTACCGAGCCACCCCGAATGATTTATATTTTCAGATTGATTATCGTACACCCTTAGGAAAATCATATACGTAGTCAGTAATGACTTTATAATTTTAGTAAATAACTTTTAATTTACTTAAGTAAATAACTCGGTAATTTTACTCAACCCCAGTTTGAATGTCGTAGCATTGGATTTTCGATCTCGTATATTGAAAATAGACCCTAATTTACACATCTCGTATCATCGGATTCTCGTATATCGAATGCTCGTATAACGGGACCTCCCTGTATTATATATGTGATATATTTTCAGAAATATGAAGCTGATTTGATATGTGTTTACATTTTGCCGTAAAAAATGGATGAGGACTGCGCGGTCCTTTTCTGAGACACTGACTACATTTTCCTGTCCAGAAATTGGTGCTTTTTCAGATGAGATACTATTTTCATTTTCGGAAACCTGTTAAAAGCCTTTTTTTCTCACCAAATCCTAGGGTCACCGTTTTTATTGATACAATGTATCTCCATTAGAAAAAGCTCTTAAACTTGGCCAGAAAATAATAATCAGTGTCTCAGAAACCAGGGAAATGACGGAATTATAAGAAAACAAGTGTGCCCCGCCCTGCCCCGCATTCGCCCGTCCGCCACGCCACTCGATCTGTGGTCCAATCTGCCCCGCCCTGCTGGGAGGATTATTACCCTAACCTAGCCAAACCTATCCTTCTAAAGGGAGGGGCTCCGCCCCCCTCGACCCCCCGACAGAATATTAACATGACCGAAACTTAACCTACCCTCCTAAAGGGTGGGGGGGCCAGAACGGGGAGGGTGTGTCTGTACAGTATGCACTATTAGATAAGGTCTATAATTTCTTCAATATATAAAATATTAAGTGTAGTGACCTCCCTTTTGGCTAGATGTTAATTTGAAGGGCTCCGCAAACCTGGCGATTATTCTGCCACCACCCACAATAAGTGGGATTTTTTTTAAAGATTTAGAGAATATACAAGTGCTTGTGGGCCCTTTGACCCATGTATTGATGTTGTAGGAGTAGTATATATTAGACAACATGTGATGCAAACTCCAATCGTGTTGTTGCTGTCATGGTTACTAGTCAAAGTGCCTCGGGTAGACCACGTTCCATGTGATTCCAAAACCCTTTGTGTTCAGTGTGATTCCAACACACAATCACGCACGCAAAACCAATGTCCATGAGTCTACTAAGTTGTGGAATGCGGCAAGATGTTACCGCAGAGGTTTTCCTGTAATTTAATACTCAAAGTGTTTTTTTAGCCCAAAACCCCCTTCAAAAGACAATTGACATGGACCAAGCTGCTTACCACCTACGATTTATTTGCGATTTTTGAGCCTACCTCATCAAAATAATTTACAGTTGGGGACTTGACAGTTGGCGCCCGGACATG
>JACEEZ010013972.1:0-10400 GCA_016584305.1 Chionoecetes opilio
AATCGGGCCCCCCTCCCCCCCTTTTTGCCCCTTTTCTAATGTTGGGTTTGACCGTTTATATTTTTTTTGGGGGAGGGCCAAGGGAATGTTAAGAATATTTTGGTTATTTAAATGGGGTTCTGATTTTTTTTTTGCACTTTAATGGTATAATACAATTAAAAGTCTTTAGATAGTTGTCAAGTGATAATTATCTTTTGATGCACTAAAAATATGAATTATTGACATTTGAGAATTATATTACATATATCATATATATTATATATAGTATATTATATATTGTATATTGTATATAATGTATATCATATATGTATATTATATATATTATATGTTATATATAATTTTGTATATATATTATATATGTATATTTATATATATATATATTATTATTATAAAATATATATATATAAAATATAAATTTTATATTATATATATATATATATTATATATTATAATATATTATATAGTATTATATATATATATATAAAATATAAAAATGTTATTTATATATTATTAATATTATAATATATTATAATATATATATATATATTATTTAAAATTATAATATTATATATAATATAAATATATGTTTATATTTTATATATATATTATATTATATATATTATATATTTATATAATATTATATATTATATAAATATATTATATATAAATATTATATATGTATTATAAATATATATATATATATTATAATATATATATATATATCTATATATATATAAATATTAAATTATATATATTTATATATAATTAATATATATATAATATTATATTTATATATATATATATATTTTATATATAATATATATTATATATATAATATATATATAAATATTTATAATATAATATATATAATATAATAATTATAATAATATATATATATAATATAAATTAAAATATATTATTTAAATATATATAAATTATATTTATTATTATATAAATATATATATTAAAATAATATAATATATATATAATTTTTATTATAATATATATTTATATATAATAATAATATTATATATATTAAAATTTTAAATACTATATATATATATTATAATAATTAAATAAAGATATATATATATAATTTTATATATATAATATATATATATATATATATATATATATATATATATATAATAATATATTAATATATATATATATATATATATATATTTTATATATATATATATATATATATATATAATATATATTATTATATATAATATTATTTAAAATAATATATTATTATATATATTATATATATTTATATATATATATATAATATATATAATAATATATATATAAAAATCATATTATAATTTTATATTTATTTGATATATATTTTATTATTTATTCTTATTAATATAATATTAATATATATTCTATATATATATATCTAATATAATATTATATATATATATAATACTATATTTTATATATTTAATATATATAAATAGATGTATCTATATATATATATATATATATATCTATATAATCATATACATTAATTATATATATTATATATATATATATATTTTATATCTATTATTTATATACAATTTAAAGATATAATATCTTTTATATTAATAATATTTATATATACATTTTATATATACTATGATATATATTAGACTAATTATAATATATATATAATATATATGTATATATAATTTATAATATAATAATTCATATTAATTTAGTACTAACAATATATATATTAATATATTAACTATTATATTATAATATTTTATTATAAATATTAAATATATATAATAGAATTATGTATATCTATACTAATAATTTTTCTTTAACATAAAATAGATTTAAATTAATGTCTATAGATTGCATATCAACTTTAATACTATATATCTTAAAATATATAAATAATAACGAAATTTTATATTCTATTATCTTTATACATTAATAATACAATAAATAATATATGTTTTCTATTAATATATTATTATTTGAGTTATTATTCTAATGTCTATTCTATTTTTAGTGCATCACGTTATCACTACCTATCTCAAAACATTTAAAGTAATTCAAATCATTAGTGCACAAATACATAACATAGAACTACTGTAACTACAAAACACTTTCTTCCTGTAACATCCTCGCCTTGGTACCATTTACAGCCTACACAGGTGCACTATCAAGCCTTGGTCAGCGGCACCACACCAGCACCTTAGAGCACACACAGGGCACGGAAGGCAAGGAGGCGCGACCCGAGGTTGGTCTGAATGTGATACTTTATCAAACTGCCAGGAATATAACTGGCCACGCTGAAGACTAGTTACCTGAGGAGCTCTCCTGAGGTTGGAGGGCTCACCTCTACCTTGTTGGCATCACCTTCCACTACCAGCACAATGCTGGCTGATTCCACAGGCCTCAGGGTGTACTGCTCCACTCCACTAGGAACCTGAGGATGTGAGATGCATATATACATCATTACAGTTGCCATGAACATCCATTTTTCTGCTAAATATAAACAGCTCTTTTTATTTCATAACCATTGTTATGCATAATTTTCTGCAATAGGGATATGGGGCAAAGAGAACTGAGAACTCGATCTTCCTTTTTACTGTCATCCATGCAGGTTAACTTTTGAAAGTAGACTTCATTTTTGGCCAGGATCTGGTAAAATTGGACAGGCATATCTGGCTTTCAAGATGAAAGGTCTGAGGATAGAATGCTCCTTATTCCAAAATGACTACCTAATTTACCTATCATAACTGACTTTGCATGAACCTAGGTTTACCATTAAAATGAACTATCTATTTATTTATCTATTTCTGATGACCATCCTTACAAAATCCTCATGGGGATGGCAGCAATAAGTCTCCATTTATTTATCTCCTTGCATGCTCTAATTCTGAATTTTTCTCTCACCCCTTTCTTTCATATACTCTAACACTCTGTCCTTTAATTTCACTGGGGGTTGTCCTCTTGTACCCATCACATCTACAATAGTCGGACCGTCTAAAACTGGCAGTCTGGGGGGGGCACTCAGAAATGCGCTTTGCCACATGGTGAAAATAATTGAGCTTAAATTTTGTGATATTTGTAAAAGGCATCACAAAAGATATACACGTATTGATACAATTTTAACGTAAATATTTTACAGCTGGAGGCCTCAGGCGCTTCCACGCAAACTGCCAGTTTAAGCCGGTCCGACTATACCCTCTTAGTCATCTCACTTTCTGTCATTCTTTTGCATAAAACCAACCACCTCAGAGTGCTGAGCTTTATCCTTACCCTTAATCACTCCATTTCATCTCAACCATTACTAGACATATCAAACCTGTTATACACACTTGAATTGCTTTCACCATCCTTGGGGAGGCAGTGGCAGATGGGTCAGCGCCTGCAAGTGGTGTGCTCGGTGAGCAAGTTCAATCCCTAAAGGGTGCCAAATCCACAGAAAATCTTTCTGCACCACTGAGTGCCTAAGATCACCCACATGCTGCCCATCAACTCTATCTTCGACGGCGAGTGTATCGAAGGACACAGGGGCAGCATGAGCCTCTAATGACAGGCGCCACTATAAAAATCCTGCCTGCGCCACCATGAGCAAGGGTCAACCATCATAGCCCTCAAGTGAACTCCAGGGCCTACCATCAGAGCCCTGGAGGTTACCGTCTACAGGCACTATAGGCCTGAGTGTAAAGGAAAAAAAAAATCCATTCATCTCACACCCCAGGCATTTTTCAGATAACTTCAACTGCTTGGATCCTTGACCTTTGGCTTTCACTCCCACACCAAATTTAACTTGTATACCTGATGGTTGGTACAATGACTGCATATCTATCCCATTTTTTACCTCTTTGCTCACAACCTTTTCTTTCATCATAAGTCCAATCACTTTCCTCCCTTGCAGCACATTTCATCTCGTCTAACCTTCCATGGTTGCATATAATCAAACTAAAATGCTCAAATTCCTGAGTCTTCTTCAATTATTCTCCATTCAGCCTAATTTCTCATTCCTTTGGACACTCAATTCTTACTTCATATAAGCTCTCAAAATTTACCACTTCACTTTAACTACTTTAAAAAACCATCACCTTATTTTTGCTAAGATTCATTCTCACCTTCTGTCTTTTGCACACACTATCAACACCGTTTTACAAGTTTCTGTATGTCATTTTCATTTCTTCAAATCAGAACTGCATCATATGCAGAAATAATTATATTCAACAACAATTTACCTAATTCTTCCCAACCAATCGTGTTCCTCTTACACTTTTCCTTGCTACTTAACAGTCATGAGCATATAATAACCTCTATCATGTCAACTGCAAAGTCAAGCACAGGTGGTTGTACAGTATGGTGTAGTTGTCCATCTTGAACCCTCAAAGTTTTCTGGACTCAGCTGGCATCATGGTGTAGTCCAACATAGACACCAGAGTCTCAACATCCTGGTACTTGGGAGTCAAGCCAGCACGCACCACATTGTCGGAGCATGCCATGCACTCAATACAATCTATTAAAAGGATTATGTGTATCAATATGATCCAAATTTTCACTGAATACAATGTACAGTTAGCTTAAAAATTAAATGTATTCTTACGATTCTTCTAGAGAATTGTAAGAAACATTTCTGAATCAAGACTTATAATGATACTCCTTCAATAGAAAGAATATGAAGTCAGTTAATATCCACTCTTTCTCTCTATCTCTGTCTGTGTGTGTGTACTGTGTACATCATATTGATCATTTTGCTACTGCAAAGCTAATTGATAAGCACTTACCTCCATTCAGGTAGGCATGAATTATGTTGGGTCCCAAGAACATGGCTTGACCGGGCTGCAGTGTCAGGTAGTTGAGCAGGTAAATGGAAAAGCATCCACATCACCTGGATACTTGTCATGAGAGTCATGAAAAGGTCGCGTAATAGCTCATCACCACTTGTCGAGTCTACTAGGAGAAAAAATTGTCCGGTGACTTAAAATGGGCTGAGGAGGGATTTGTCTAGAAGTCAAAGAGAAATATAAGTGAAACAGCAAGTATACAATTTAGCCTTGGTGTACAGACAGACCTCTAATAATGCTTCCCTAAACAATAGTCACTTTCATCATAGTATTTTTTTTCCTTCTCTTTACTTTCTAAACCAAAAAAATGGACCAATAAAATATAATTAAGCCCAAACACATGTTCTGACACACAATAACTGAAAGCCTTTGTGCCAATTATAGTTGTTTACAACTATTCAGCCAATGAAAGTAACAGTCACACCAATGAACCCTAAATTTATCTTGCCGAACATCAGTCAGAAAACTGGCAGCAGTCACAGAGAGGCCTAACCTTGGTTCAGGTAGGTCGCCAGGTTATTACAATCAATCAATCATTGGGGCATACGCCGGGGGGCGTATAAGATTACTGCATCATCGGGAAAACAGATCAGTGATCTTGGTGTTGCCGAGGGATGCTCCACAATCACTTTGATCTACACTTTGCCCAATATCCAGTCCATACAAGTGTGAAAAGTGATGGGGCAAGGACGCACCCTTGCCTCACTCCTGTATTAACAGGAAGAAGCTGGTACACCTCCCCCACACTTCACAGCACTCTCAGTCCCAGAATACAGACCAGTCATCAAACCAATAGTCCTTGCAGGAATCCCGCGAAGTTGCAAAGATCCCAGAGTGACTCACGATGCATTGAGTCAAACACCTTCTTGAGATCAACATAGGCTGCAAGCATCCCCTGTCCGAAACTCACGTCGGCGTTCCACCAGGACACGAAGCGCTAGGATACGGTCCGTTGTTGACTTACCAGGCATGAATCCAGACTGCTGAGGTCTCTGATGGTTCAGCAGATGACTGCGGATCCGCGACAGCAATAGATGGGCAAACACCTTGCCTGGCACACTGAGCAGTGTAATACCACGGTAATTGTTGCAGTCCTGACGGTCCCCTTTCCCTTTCCAGATAGGGACGACCAGCCCCCTTTTCCAGTCAGGAGGAATGGTACCTGATTGCCACACGGCAGTCAGGACAGCATGCAACCCATGGATCATGGCCTCACCCCCAGCCTTGAGGAGCTCCGCACTGATATTACAAACACCAGCTGCCTTTGCACCCCTCAACTTTGCTACAGCCTCTCTGACTTCGTCAAGAGAGGGTGCGGTTTTCGTCAATGGGAGGATCGGCATCCACTGCCCGTAACCCAGTGGTGTGAAGCTGCTCAGTTGGAGGGTCCACCGTGAACAACTGCCCAAGTACTCAGCCCAACGAGCCATCTGCCATCCATGTCCGACACGATGCGCCCATCTGCTGTTCGAATAGCACTCGCCCGAGATGGAGACTTGGAACAGAGCTTCTTCAGGGCTCGGTAGGCGGGTCGGAGGTCATTAGCGTTCAAATGACCCTTGACATCCTCAGCGAGACTCCTGACATACCTCTCCTTGTCTCTCCCCAGGAGGTTCTAGTCCGGCATGACTGAGCCCTGTACTGGTCCTGGTTCCCAGCCAGCCTGGCAGCGCGACTCTTCTTGATTTTCTCCAGCGTCTCCGTCGAGACAAAACCACGCCTTGACCTCGGCTCCCCAATACACTCCTTGGCAGCCAGTAGAGTTTCACGTTTGAAGGTATCCCACAGTTCTACAGGGTCCTCGAGGGCACCGAGCACATCAAACCGATTCGAGACTGCCACCGCATACTAATGGGCACAATGTCAAGTCCTTCAGTTTCTCAAGATGAAACATAGTATGGTTACCTCTTGAGATTCTTCTGGACTTGACATGAAGCTTAATTGTAGCAACAACAAGTCTGTGATCTGTTCCAAAGAACTCAGCACTCCGGTAAACCCTGCAGTTCTGGAGGATCCTCCAACGAGTACTAACGAGGACGTGGTCGATCTCCTTAGCTACCCCTCCGGCATTACTATATCATGTCCAGCGGTGCAGCTCTGGTCTCTGATACTAAGAACCTGCAATTCTCACCTTCTGGACCTTGCAAAATTCAGAAGGCAGAGAACTGTTAATGTTTCTGGTACCGGAGCCATGGGAATCAACATAACTCGTAGCCATCTCTCACAGTGCCAGTAGTAGCATTGAAGTCGCCCAAGACAATAAGTGTGTCCCACTAATAAGTGTAATATATGTTGGCATGTGCTAGCCAACCTTATAAAATAGGTAAGGCAGTCTCAACTGCACTCTATGCTATTCTACTATAGCAATCCGCATTTTTCAAGGAAAATGTTTTCACTTATTTGCTCAATATATCTGAAATGGCCTGCAAGGGATGTAAGTGTGGCAAAGGCTTCTAGGGAAGTCTCTCCCTGGAGGTTAACCTGAAAGTGCCGAGGAGGTAGATGCAGTGAAATCAGGCTGATGCTTGGTGTGAAATGAACCTGGCCACCTTTGCCATTCAGACAATTTTCATGAAAAAGGCAAGATCATATTCGGCAAGTTATGAGAGCTTAAAATAGATGAAACAGATACTTTTGTAGCATGATGAGAAAAACAGACTGCTTTTAACACCTCAAGTGACATCCGCAACCTTAGTCCCTGTAAGTGGTAACCAGCAAGGGAAATGAAAAGACAGCCAAGGAATTTCCCATCTCCCTGAAATAGACTGTTGACATTGGTGAATACCCTTATGAATTTGTGTTCAACATTGAGAAATGACCTATTATGGTAAAGAATCCCATCAAGAACATTTATTTCCTGGGATAAGGGAGAGGCTGATGGCTTTGCGGTTGAGTATTCAGCTCATGACAAGTTGATGCCTTGCCTGCAGTATATGCTCAGCAGGAGGACCTACACCCTCTTGTTACCCTAGCAGCCACATGTTCTTAGCTGCCTTGCTGGGACAATCAAATAACATTCTTTCGAAGGAGAAGCATACATCAGTGTTTAAGGCATGAAAAGATCACTTAACAAAAGAACACTAACACCTATACAACACAGCTGCATCAGGCTGCATAGACACTGTCCAGGCTGTTACAATCATCACTGTCAGCAAATAAAATTTAGGATGGAAAACACATAGCAAAGTTGAAAGCCACGAGACAAGGGAGCCACATTTTATGCACAAGAGATGCAATCAACTATGGCTAAAGCTAAGGTATATATGTGACGCATCCCACACATGCCCGGCAACACTCATTCTATGCTACTTTTGTAATCCTCTATCAAGTAACAAGATGCTTGGGTTGGTGTTGCATTGTACTACACTAGACTGTACACAAACAGTCACTCAGCAATACAATTTCTGGTGAAAGATACTTAGGAAAATTTAAATAAAATAAGAGACAAGGAAGTGACACTGCCAAATGAAAAAAGTTGCTATTGTTATAGTAATCTAAAAAATTCCTGGTTTTCAAATGATTCAAACAACCATATTCTATTTCTTTTGTCAAGCTCTGTTAAAAAAAAAAATTAGATAGAGGGCTGATGCATTCATATATTTCAGAGGCATTTATCAAACCTACATCTAAAATAATATGTTAATTAAGCTAAAACCATTTGTTAAGTACAAAATTCCATATATGTATGTACTAAGATTTTATGTAGTTTTTTGTGGATTAACTGTATTTCAAAAGAGAACTCAATATCAAGATGACGCACCCATTTCAGAAAGTCTTGCCAGGAGGTCACTCAGGGCTGATTCAACGCTGTCCTTGGAGGCATTCATCATGGCAAGAAACATTTTTTCGGGTTTGGGCCTCGGGGTTCCTGAATGAATGCTTGGCAGTTTCCTCACTCATCACTGCTGCAGCTCGGGAAAGCTCTGCAGATCAAAAATATATGTATGGTACCAAAATATTGTAATGAAAAAAAACCTTTACTTTCATATTGATTTACGATGAAAACATTTCAAAAAAAAACATTTTGATACAAAAATAAAGTAAATTATTGATTGTTAACGTATTAGTATACATATTGCATAGCTATGTACTATATGCATGCATATCAAAATGGAAATATATATATTTTTTCATACAAACAAAGCTTATCCTCCCATGGGTGTACCCAAAAAACCACATTTACAGTATAATCACTACCTAAAAAATCTTTAATATTACATAATAATCAGTAAAATCACCTGATGAGTTACCATGTGATGAATTTTATGCATGATTTTCTTTTCTTTCATAATAGAAGCTTTTCCAAAAAAGAAAAGAACAGTGTGCAGTGCGGAGCATTGGTTTCCAACTGCCGGGTTTTCCGATTTTAAGTTTGTTATGAGTTTTGTTGAATGAGGCCACATTTTGCCTATGTTCCAGAAAGTTCACTGAAATTTTAAAATTTTTTCATTTTTTTTTATCTTTCATTAGGCGTCACCCTTGTCAGTAGGGCAAAATGTTTATAAAGATTTGGTTAATCAAAAGAAAGTGCGCTTTGACGATGAGCAACACTACTGTTGTTTCCAGACTAGCACATGTCAGACTGATGCGGGAGTGAATGTGAGGCTACCAGGCTGGTCCTGGTGGTGGCTATCAGAGGTGATCACCCGAGGTTTCATATATAAACCCTCTCTAATTTGAACACATATAATTCAAACTTCAGATAAGTAGACCTGTTTTTGGCCAGTTTGAATTTTTCAACAACTTTTCATAATTCGAATAGAAGTTCAAATTATCCGGGCATTATTATTACTAAAGTAAGTCCGATCTCTCTCATGCGGTGTGTGCGGCGGGTGCCCAGCGTGACCAATATACGATAATTATCTTATAAATACATGGTTTTGGTGAGTACAAGTAAAACAATCTGTGCTGTTTTGGCATGCTTGAGTGAGTTCTTATTGTGTGGAGGGCTAAGGGAGCCATCGGGTGATTCAGACTTTTGGCTAATTCGACCCAGGTCTGCCCCAATTAGTTCAAATTAGAGAGAGTTTACTGTATTACGTACTCGGGCATGTCCTAGTTTTATGCAATTTGTCTGCTTAAATTATTTATCCGCAGAGGGGGGTTATAAGTTCGCGGGGGTTCTACTGCATACAGTGTAGAAAGTTCTCTCTCTCTCTCTCTCTCTATATATAATATATATATATACATAAACCCTCTTCTAACTCGAAACCCCTAGATTCTAACTAACTTCGGATAATTTGGGCCTGTTTTAGGCCCAGTTCGAATTTGTCAACAACTTTCCATTATCCTAACTGAAGTTTGAATTGTCCGCACATTGTTCGGATTGTCGGAGTTTTCTGCAGCATCTTCCCCTCCTCTGTGCCACCCATTCATCAGCCCCGCCTCCGCATCGCCTCCAGCACATTAATCAATAATAATAATCAATAATTAATTAATTTACTTAACGCAGCCCTTGGCTGAAGATGCTATCAGTGACGTCTGAGTGCTCAGTGTACAGTAGCTCTGCATTTCAAGACTTCAGTATTAGCTATGCTTTGGTGATTACAGTACTACAATCGGCTTTTTGGGAGAATA
>JACEEZ010013973.1:0-44344 GCA_016584305.1 Chionoecetes opilio
CCATTGGGACTACAGTGTCCTTGATGAGGCTGATAAAACCACTAAAATCTTCTCTGCACCGTCGAGGGGCCTAAAAACCCCACATGCTGCCCATAACTCTATCTTCTGCAAGTGCATTGGAGGACACGGGGGGGCGGCATGAGCCTCTAATCACAGGCATCACTATCAAAATCCTGCCTGTGCCCCCACGGGCGTGGGCCAACCATCACAGCCCTTGAGTGAACTTCCAGGGCCTACCATCCCACCCCTGGAGGTCACTGCCAAACGGTGCTGTAGGCACACAAAAAAAAGTGTACGAGCAGCACGAAACTCTGGGAGATAATGTGCGAAAGTCGGGATGGTAAGGAATTTAGGCCCTCAGCGCGAAACTGGGATAGCGTGAAAATCGGAAGAGTACTGTAACGGACGACCATCATATACACAGTAAAAGTAAAAAGATGGGAGCATACACAATGCTGCGTGTGGCATTGGGTGCTCTCTCCGTGGCATTAGCCTTAGAGCCTGTGGTGGGTGAGGACCCGTTACCCCAGGAGACAGGCTAGTGTGACACCCAGGTTACCACAGTTACCTTCCCAGATTACCCCAGGTACCCATTTATCAACCCCAAAAGGGAAAGAAAAAACAGCTGGGTAGGCTGGTCACGACTTGCCCTGGCCCGGATTCGAACCAGGGCCCGCAGATTCGCAGCCAGGCACACTAGCCACTGCACCACGGAGGTGACAAAAAATCAGGGACTCAGTATATTTTCTCAGCCTCAGGAACTCATATGCACAGTGTCTCAGCAAAAATAATTATAAGATCCTCACCCACTAATAGAAGGAAAACCACCCCACACCACACAGATAAAACCCAAAATAAGTGCCTCTCTCAGTGAAGCACTAAAGAAATCTGCCAGTGGGGGTCAAGGATTGTGTAGTAATGATAAAAAGAAAGTAACACAAGTAAGCATATATTTTTAAAGCAAAATTTAAGTGTAACAGTCGTTGTCACAATACAGTAAACCCTATCTAATTCGCACTAATTGGGGGGAGACCTGGGCTAAATTAGCCCAAAAATCAGAATTATCCGATGGTTACCTCACCCCCTCCACAAAATGGGGAGTTTTCTAATAAGCTCACGCTCAACCTGCCCTTTCAGGCTTAATCTTCTGTCGTGAGGCTGAATGATCTTCATTTACCGTAAATTTACCTGACTTTTTTGGTCCCTTCGGAAATTCCCTTAAATAAAAAACTGAAACATTTCTTAAAAAAAAATGTATTTTATCATTTTTTTGTCTGCACTGGTGAAAATTTTGCAAAACAATTGAATACTTGAAAACTCAATTTTTAAAAAATCGTTTTTCATAAAAAAACAAAAGTTAAAGCAGAAGAGGCTTCAGGAAATATCTATTTGTATGTAAGCATTACGAGTACCTATTTTGGGTGTATATTAGGGTGGCATTAGCCATATGGGAAATTTTTATTTTAGATTTTTGGGTTGCGGGGGGTTTTTCTGTTTCATTGCGTAAAAAAAAGGTGAAAAAGGGATTAAAAAATTTTAATTTTTAGAGGTCGCGAATGAGGTCAAATTTGACATTTTTGGGAAAAAAATCAATTTTTTCAAAATTTATTTTAAACATATTTGAACAACATTTTCACTTAAAATTGCATTTCCGACGTTTTTTGCTTTTTTTTGTTAACAATGTTTATTACCCCACTTGGGTCGATGGAGCCAGGCCCAGGTCGGGCCAAAACGGAAAAAACTCTTCCCCGCGTTCCGGGGCCGTTTTTTGCCCTTTGGTTTGGCTCGTCTTAGTGCACGTTTCGCCCGGGAAAGGATGTCGGGGGCCCCGTGGGCTTTAGAAACTTTTTACCAACGCCTCTATAACGTTTGGTTCGTTTTTTATTGGGTCGTTCATTTTTTTTTCCCCCAAAAAGTGCTTTCCCTCGGGGAAATTTTCCAACCCCCTCATCCATTTGACTTTTTCTTCTTTGACGATACAAAAAAATTTTATAAAATTGAAAATAAACCCTTCCCCTCTCCTGTTTCCCCAGGTTGCGATGGCGACGACTAGGAAAACACGCTGTGCCCTTTGTACATAGTAACTGAACGAATTTCGGAAGCCGACCCCCAACACGGACAAGCTCCCCTTTTTTTTCCTCCCCCTTCATTTGGAACTAACCCCCGAGAAAAAAGCCCGCGGCGGCCAAGGTGATCGATGGGGTCTGCTTTTGGGGCCCCGGGCACGCATTCCAGTCCAGGCAGCCCACCGGGCGGGGGGGGAAAAACTCATCCGACTCTCGATGAGTGGGTCTCCTTGAAGAAGAGATAGCGAAGCGCGGCCGACCCAGGTGGCGAGGGAAGAGGCTTGTGATCCCTGCGTCGCCTCTTCACTCGCGCACCAAGATGGCTTACACTCCTCACAGGGGAAAGAGGACCGGCTTCCTGCGGCCCCAAAAGGGGAGGACGAGCCCCGGGGTTTCTCCCTGGGTTTCCCGAGAAGTCCCTTGCTGTCAAAGAAAGAAGGTCAAGGAAATTGGAGTCAACAAATCGCCGGGGGGCGGAAGGGGAGGCAAAGTTGCCTTGAGCTTGCCCGGGTCCGTTGTGCTTTGGGGCAGTTCTTCCGGGGGCAGTTCTTCCGATCCAGTGCCAGTGCCGGCAACGTCCTCCGGCCTTTTGGGGCGCGCACACAAGGGAAAAGTTTTTAACGATGGCGACGACGAGGGGCCCCTAAACGCGGAACATACTCCGAAGGCATCGGGGAGCGTGCGAAAGTCCGTCTAAAACAGTGAACGGGCCGCCGCGCCGCCGGACCAAGGTGCCCAAAACCGCAATGCGGTTCACGTGTTGTCAGGCAGCAGGGAAAACTTAGGACACACCCCGCCGGCTGGTGTAAACCGCGAATCCTTCGGCGCGTTTGGATGAATTTCCGAGAGGAGGGCCAAGGAGATCAAGGCCGCGTTCAACCCCCGCCTTTCTCATGCCACTGGGAGGAAAGTCGTCCCGGGGGGAGCGTGGCGGGGGAGGGAGCGCGACCGGTCCGGTCCTGGTGCGGGGGCGGAGTGGTAAAGTCCTCCCGCCCCAAGCTCCCCGTCGGCCCGGCACAGGATGCGCTCGGGCCCGTTCACAGGCTGGGGGAGGGGAGGGGAGGAGCGGGTCGCGGTCTCAGCTTCGACACCACGGGGGTGAACAGGGGGCGGGGTGAACGGGGCTTGTCCCCTATCGAGCAGAAGCGGATCGGCCCGCCCTCCACCTTCCTGCGGCACCACGTGTACGACTGGTCCTGGAAAAGGGCCCTTTCTCCACCCCCTTGGAGCTCGAGCGGCCCCGAATCCAGCTTTCAAGAGGTTTCCCAAAGGGGGGTGGAGTTCATCGACAGGACCCCGCCCGGAGCCGTTTACCGCCCATGACGTTCCCGGGGGGGAGAGCTGCTGGTCAACTTCCCCCGCTTCCCCCACCACCCCAACCCCCCCCGACTCCGGGAAAATTTTGGGGCTCGCGTAATTTTCTCTCGGCGGGTTCCGAAGGCGGCATCCCTTCCCCGCCCGGACCTCCACCGGGGGGTGGATGGCAAAGGGCATCTACGCTGTGAAGGTTTCCCTTTTAGGGGGCATTTCCCCCGGGGGGGGGGAGCCGAGGCCCAGGGCATGGGCCCGTGCGCTGTTCGCTCCGCACGTACGCCGCCGCCTGGTTCCGGGTCCACTCGCCCCTGCTGCGCCAGCGCTGGGCCCGGCCTTCGTGAACGCCTCCGGCCTACCCCGACAAGGAGCTGTCGAAGGCGACAGTCCCGGCTTCGGCCCCCACCTTGGGACTGAGCGAGGGTGGGGGCTCTGGCACTCTTTGACCCCGACCTTCCCCTCGGGGTCAAACGAGACATGCCCCCGGGCCCTAGCTTGCGGAGGGGACGAGGCCCGCCCCCAAGTCCCCATGGACATCAAGAGCGCCTCTCCGACCAAGACGGGGGGAGCTTCTCACGCCGTCGTCCCAAGCAGCTCTTCAAAAATCGCGACCTGGAGGGGGGTTCCTCAAAAAGGATCAAACCGAGGGGGGACACACTACCAAACCGCCGCCGTGTAGTCCGGGAGCTGGGGTGGGGAAAGATTCGCCGAGCGCGGGTGGCGTGATGCAGGCCCACAAAACCCGGCCCCCAAAGGGCGGGAACAGCGCCAGTTTCCCCTCAGGTCGGAGGACCCCAGGAAGCGGTCACCCCACCCGCCAAGCCCCACGCGACTGCTAACCAGGGCCCCTAAGTGAGAGATGGGTGCCCACTGCCCATGATCCCCCCCCCCCCCGTGAGGGCTAATACTCTCAAAGGGGGGGGATGGAGTAGACCAGCATTCGGTGTGACCAAAATGAGGAAATACAAAAAAAAAAATATGAAAATGACTAAAAAAACCTTTTAAACATCCAAATTTTAGTGAACAACAACGTCAGAAACGAATTTTATAATCTTTGAAATTTGCCCCCCAAAATCTCCTTTTACTCGTGCGACCTTTTAAAAATTTAAAATTTTTTAAAACAAATTTGCATACGTTATTTTTTAAGGGAATGGAACCAAAAAATTTCCCCCCCCAAAGCATTAAAAAAAAAAAATCAATTTTAATGCCCCCCTATGTATATGTCTCTCTTACGCGAAATTTAACCAAGAAGTATTTAAGTGCTTGGCACCTCAAACAGTCCTCTACGAAACAATACATGGTCTTTTTACTATTTCCCCCCACCTCAATCTTTCCCTCTGAATCAATCAATCAACCCTTCCCTCTGAATACCCTATGTCCTCTGGTTTATCCTATTGTAACGAAGGAGGGTGGGGGCAACCCACCCTCTCAAACTTCGTCACTAACGGCTCGGGGCTATGGAGGAGACGGAAAGGACTGCAAGGAGACTTTTACTGCACGGCTTTATTACCCCAACTACTACTACCACAGTACATATAGTGACTGCACGTCTGTCACGTAACTACACGTGCCACTCCGCTCCGCCCCAACACAACACAAATCACAGTCAAAGCACGAAATAAGGAGACGAAAGTCTTCTTTATGTGGGAAACGGTATGTGGGAGCGGATGCCACGAATATTCCAGTAGAGGATAGAGAGTGTGATGAGATAAGCGGGTGATGATAGTTAGGATGACATGTAGCCTGTGGTATTGAGAAGTTAGGAGTATCAGTGATATGAGCTGTGAGGTAAGGAGCGGCGCTGTGGCGATAAGGCGCTGAGCTGTCCATCCCCGTGTCGTGTCAACAGGAAAGTGGTGATAGCAAATCCTGCCGGCGGGATGGTTTCTGTGGAGATGCTGAACGCCACACTCTGTTTTGGTTAAATGTTCGTCGTAAGAGAGACATATACACCCAAAATAGGTACTCAGTGAATGCTTACATACAAGTAGATATTTCCTGAAGCCTCATTCTGTTTGAACTTGTGTTTTTTTATGAAAAGACGATTTTTAAAGATTGAGTTTTCAAATATTCAATTGTTTTGCCAATATTTTCACCAAGTGCAGACAAATAAAATGATAAACTACATTTTTTATTAAGAACTGTTTCAGTTGTTGTATTGAAGGGTAATTCTGATATGTCCCAAAGAAGTACAGAGAATTTACGGTAAATGATAGATCATTCAGCCTCACAGAGCAGCTCTAGGATGTGAGATGCGCGAGAGACATCTGGCGGTTTAGCTTCGAAAACTCCCCATAAGAACTCACTAAAACAGCACAGATTGTAGTACTTGTACTCACCAAAACATGGCTAATACTGAAGTCTTGAAATGCAGTACTACTGTACACTGAGCACTCAGGCGTCACTGATAACGTCTTCAGGCAAGGGCTGCATTAAGTAATGCAACATAAACGGGTGCACACGGAGGCACACGGTGATGTCAGCATAGAGTATGCCTAGCGCAAGCCCCTGGACTACAGCCCTGGGAGGTGGATCGCCAGAGTTGCCAGCTCGCGCCACAATAAGGGTATGTAAACAAAGGGCAAAGAAAGACTCCTTGTCTTGCCTCCTTAATATTTCATTTCCAGCTGCCATAACTTCTACTGCATCAAATACAGTCATTAACAAGTTTTCTGCAACAATAAGAATAGCCACATAGAAAAATTTAGGCCGCTGCTATCTTGGTAGCAATATGTATTGTGAAGCATTCAGTATCGTTCAGTAGGAGAGTGCGAGGGAGGGGGTGACCGCTACTGAACGCAACAGTGGTGACACTGGGGATTTGTAAGGTAAGGTCTTCAGTGTTTGAAGTGCTGAATGTGTTGGAGGCAATGTGGAGGTTGGCTGATGAAGTGGATGGCACAGAGAAGGTGGAGATGCTGCAGAAAACTCTGACAATTCGAACCTCAGTTCGCATTATGGAAAGTAGTTGAAAAATTTGAACTCCAGGGGCCTGAAACAGGTCAAATTATCCAAAGTTTGAATTATTGGGGTTTGAATTAGAGAGGGTTTACTGTAGCCTTAATTGTAGAAATAAGTCAATACAAATCAATAGCTTTCGTCATTAAATTTTATGGTATCTACTGTTATATAAAAATTTCTTTGTAAAGAATAAAGTGTTTTAAATAAAATGATGTAAGTGACTGTCCTTGTATTGCACATAACAAATAAGACATTTCATGTTATGACTAGACCAAAATTAAAGTCATTTCATGTAAGGACTAAATATTTTAGACATATCATGAAATGACTAAGTCTTTCGTTAAGTCTACATCACTTTTTTGAATTGGGTTATAAAAGTTCAAATTTTTGCTGTGTGATTCTTCACACTCACGGAATGCAACCTCATCACTTATCAATATTACAGATGGAACTATTTTCTTTAAATTATGTGAAATTTACCTACATGAGTCACACCAAATGTGAGCATCTATTCACCAAATTGAAACTAAGCACACTGCCCAATCCTGTTGTCAAATCCAATGCGCCAAATATAAGTGAGCACTGTAGTAAGAAATAATGACTCTGCAAGCAGGTATCCTAATTGCCACCAAATGTTATGCCAAATTATCAAACCACATTGCAGTATATCAGGATATATGGCAGTGCTCGCAATTATATCTTGGGGTAAAAGGTTAGAAGTGAGCTTTCCTGATGGCATGAAATGTTCTCTTCCATCTATAGCTTGCATCCTGAGGGGAGGCGGTGGCAGAGTGGTCAGCGCCTGAGAGTGGCGTGCTCGGTGTGCCAAGTTCAATCCCTGAGGGGTGCCAAAATCTTTCGGCAATCGTTGAGTGGCCAAAGATCCCCAACATGCTACCCATTAATTCAACCTTCGACGGCAAATGGATCAGAGGACACAGGGGGGCAGCATGAGCCTCTAATCACAGGCGCCACTATAAAAAAATCCTGCCGGCGCCACCACAGGCGAGGGCCAACCATCACAGCCCTCAAGTGAATGTCCAGGGCCTACCATCCAAGCCCTGTATGTCATACTGCCTACAGGCACTAAAGGCATAAATGTGAAAAAAGACACCTTTGAATTTCAGTAAAAAGGTTATGATTTATGAGATTTTTAAAAACAGCAACCTATACAACCAACTTACGTTTTTTCCAACTGAATCATGAGGTGCAAGAAAGTTGGAGTGTGTATCAGCCTCTGTGACACTGCGATGATCTAACAACACAAGAGACTTTACACCAGACAAAACCAGATTTTTTGCCACTTCAGCCCCTAGCCCACATACTCCAGCAATTAGCACACGGGCCTGCTCGCAATCTGAAATTAAAGAAATTCAAACTTAGTAAAGCAATGGATACACACACATAATAATTCAATTGTTAGCTTTCTTGAGAGTAACCCTGAGTATATATGCTCAGTTGGTGGGTGGCATTATTGCTGTAACATGATCCAATTGCAGTCAAATATCACAACTATGGTACGATGCACTCCCTACTGATGTGATGAGGTACCACAAGTCAGTTCTGAAAAATAAAACACTTATCTATCTCATATCTTCCCACTATTCAGCTGTTGTGAGGTGAAATCAGGGGCATATATAGGATCTGGAAACATTGGGAGCTTAGCCCAGCTTAGAGATCTTTTGACTTTTACTGGATAATTTTCAATTTATTTAAGTTTAATGAAAGATGTGAGACACTGTGCTCTACCAAAAGGATCCAGTCATTTGCTTAGGGTAACTTTCGCAACATGAAATAAGTTGGAAATAAGGAAGTTTCGGAAGTAAGGAGACAGACCACAGCCGTTTGTATTCTCAAAACTATTCGATCATTAGACAATATAAAAATGTACAAGGTATGAAAACTGAACGATCTATAACGTTTGGGAACTGCCGTTGAGTCAAGGAGGCAGAGCATAACCGGTCTTCTCAAAATATCCTACACGTATGATGGGGCCAAGTAATGCATCCATGGGATTACGGCTGGGCCCGACAGATGCTTTACATTGCCCTGGGCCAGTTACCTTTTGAAATCCCGTCAGTATGTCCTTCCAACAGAGATATAACTCAGGCTGGTAATCATAATTCAGAAATATGTAATTTCTTTTTTCCTTGCCCGGCGAGGATTCGAACCTTCACTATCACCAGATTTGCACGTCAAACCACTCGCGCGTTAACCGATTACGTCAAAGGGTACGTACCGCTTGATATAGCAGTTCCGGTGATATTTATGTATTACAGTAACGGCGATAGCGACCGCGCAGTTCTCGTCCATTATAACCATATTGGGTCCTATTGGGATAATATTGAGTTAATGCTAGCGTTTTCACCCAAGGTTGATACTTACCGTACATATATTTGTAGTATTCTGGTTGCTGAATATAATGTTGTACATACTTAATATCCTGGGGAAACTTAAAGAAGCTTGAATATATTGAGGTTAAAAGTTTATTGGCTGGTGAGCTGGGCACCACAACTCACCCCTTCTAATGTTACCCTGGCACTGGCCTTGGAGTGTTGAAGTGCAGTTGAGGGGTGGAGCTTAAAGTGACCAATGGGTTATAATAATAATGTGATATATTTAACATGATTAAATAAGTCTTGGTTAGGTTAGGCTGGGTTAGGTTAGGTTAGCTAAAATTAAACAATTTAATTAGTCTAATCTTAAATAACACATACAATTATAGCCGGTAAATTTTTAAGCTAGGACCAGAACTCCTTACACAATTGGGAGTATGGTTTCTTTTTATCTTATTGGATTCTATTATTATCATTCTAAGAAACATTATCTCTATGAGCTTCCATCGCAAATCACTACTTTCGGAGGTATAAGATGTTTTTAATAGGAAGGAGTGTATGAGATATGAAAATTAACTAACCTAACCCCAACCTTCAGACTCACTAACCTAACCCCACGTTTTAACCCGCTAACTAAAGCCAATTTCGCATTAAAAAGTGTCCGTGGCAAGGGAACAATCGAGGCGATGCAGGTCACATGAGGAAGAAGAGTGAGGCGCACGTATACACCTGTCTCTCGCCTCCATATAAACATGTCATATCTGCAAAAGCAATGATTTGCGACGGAAGCTCATAGAGAGAATGCTTCTTGGAATCAAATAATGGTACGTATTATTCCAAATGAACACCGAACTCACTTTGGTGGACGAAACTATTTTTGGTTAATATGGAGGAGAGTTGCACGTTCGTTTTCAGAGACACCAACTACTTTTTCTTGGCCTACAATAGGTGCTTGTTCTAATGGTGCTAGTTTTATTTTGCGCAAACCAAAACAAAACAAAACAAAAAAAATGTATATTTTGTGGTTAAGGTTAGGTTAGGTTTCTTTAAAACCTGTAAGGTTAGGTTGGGTTAGGTTAGGTTTCATTAAAACAAGGTTAGGTTAGATTTCATTTTTTTTTCCATTTTTTTTTTTTGGTTTGCGCAAAATAAAACTAGCACCATTAGAACAAGCACCTATTGTAGGCCAAGAAAAAGTAGTTGGTGTCTCTGAAAACGAACGTGAAACTCTCCTCCATAATTACCGCTTATTTCAACACATCAAAACTCACCAGAAAAAATTGTTTTGTCCACCAAAGGAAGTTCGGTGTTCATCTAAAAATTAACCCAAATAATATCAAGATCAAGAACTGGATCTGTCGCCGAAAATTGGAACTCCCGCCGACGTGAAAAATATGAACATTCCTTGACGTCGGCGAGAATTCCTATCTGCGACAGTTCCAGGTACCGGTTTAGCATAGGTTTGGGTTAGGTTTTATTGAGTTATTTAGGTTAAACAAGCGAATCTGATGGTGCGCGATTGCGAGTGGTTGGCGCCGCTAACTGCTGCGGAATATTTACCGATATTTGCTATGCTCACCTTTTTTGGGCGTCCAGGCCCCACAGTCTTATCTGGCGGTCATATAATGCCGCTTCATCCTCCGTTATATTCCCAACGTTCTTATCTTTCATTTTGCTGGTCGATTCCTTCAAATGGTTCATCCAATGCTGGAGAAATGTGTCTAAAGTGTGATGGTATTGACAGTACACTACTTATCGACGCCAAAACTCCCTGTGTTGTGTTATCCCGCGTGGAGTAGCTTGATCTTGAGGTTAAAAGTTGCCTTACATAGAGGCCTTTAAATCGGCTGCTTCCGTTGAAAAAAGAAAAAGAAAACATACAAACATTCAAAATACAAGGAGAAAAAAATACATACAAGCATAGGCCTACCGTACAGTCCTATTGTCTATTTCTCGTACGCCACATTCTCTCCAAAAACTCTTTCACTGCCTCAATCATCATCAATCATTCCCTTGTTCATATACGCATTGTTGCGTATACATGCATATGTAGGGTGAGATTGGGGTATATCGTACACGGTAAGCCGGCCACACACACACCGGCGCGGCCTGTCCGGCCGACAAAAAGTGGCGAGGCATCGTTCGCCGGACGAGACCCACACACACACCGGCCGCCTCATGAAAATATACAGTACACGTCGGACCACCGTGGTGATAACATGAATCCGCTGTCCGAAAATGACTTGTTGGTGATGGCTGCATGTGCAGCCATATATAATACTTAGATATAATACGTCATACTATATATAATACGTCATATATAATACCTATATTATCATAAATACAATTATAACTGGTACAATTAGTCATTATCTGGCCGAGCGAGGGGCGGGCCGCGCCGGAAGGCACCCACACACACGCAGGCGGCAGGCCGCGCCGGACGGAATTTTCAAGCGCCGACTGATTTTCATCCGGCCGCTGCGACAGGCCCCGCCGGATGAAAAACCCCCCCACACACACACCGGCCGCCTCTAGCCACGCCCCTTTTCGTCGGCCGGACAGGCCGCGCCGGTGTGTGTGTGGCCGGCTGTAGTGTACCTATAAGGCGTATTTTGTAGTGTCCTTCCGGAGTAAAATTATACTTATTTAAGCTCCGCCCCTGCTTGCCATCACAAAATACGATTGTAGCGCTGCCAAAGCTCTTTCTTGATGTTGCCGAGAGTAAAAGTGTCGTACACTTCATTACCTCTTGCAGAGGCTCAAGGAATATCGTTAAGGTTGACATTATTGAAGGCACAGCAAAGAGTAGTAGCGTGATTGTCTGTATTACACATCGATATCTAATTGTTTTGAGCTCTTAGAATGGCCTAGCATTGTTTTCTAACTCTATAGATGGACTTTATATTAAACTGAAATGTTTAGGGCGCTATGAAACTGTTATTTGAATATCTATTTGCTACACAGCCATTTCACGATGTGCGTCGAGGATGTTTAATGCTATCATGGACCTGTACGTATGTAGGCTACGTGTACCTACATCTACGTTTCACGAATTATTCTTTGCCTAAACCTAGATGAATGCTGGTTGTGATTCATCCTCCAGTGCATCTCCCCCGTTTAACATCCATGGGCGGGTGTGTGGTGGGCGGGTGTGTGATGGACGTGTGGTGGGTGGGTGTGTGGTGGGCGGATGTATGATGGGCGTGTGGTGGGTGGGTGTGTGGTGGGCGGATGTGTGATGGGCGTGTGGTGGGTGGGTGTGTGGTGGGCGGATGTATGATGGGCGTGTGGTGGGCGGATGGGTGATGGGCGTGTGGTGGGTGGGTGTGTGGTGGGCGGATGTGTGGTGGGTGGGTGTGTGGGTGGGTGTGTGGTGGGCGGATGGGTGATGGGCGTGTGGTGGGTGGGTGTGTGGTGGGCGGGTGGTGGGTGGGTGGGTGGTGGTGGGCGGGTGGGTGCCTGGGTGGTGGTGGGTGTGTGGTGGCCCGTGGGTTACACACAAGAGACCTTCCTACTCGTGTTGGAGATTATTCAGACTGATGAAATGTTCGTATTCGTGCCCTGCGATAGGTTCTCTAAAAGGCTTTCTTTTTGTGTGATATAACATATATACCAAATTTATACATTTCTATTGCAAATGTAATATCACTCATGAATATATTTAAGTGTTTGACTATACTATAGCAATAATACACCAGTTTTGGTGCTAAGCCAGCAAGCATCAACGAAGATTCGGACACATTGAAAAATTCGAGGGATTGGGAAATTTGTTCCCAGACGTCGCTGGAGAATTTTAATATTTGTGACTTCTTACCTGTTAAGAGTCACCTACTCTACTCCTTACTACTCCTTACCTACTCCTAATTAAATACAGTATCCTTTGCATGTCGTGCGCATGTAATGAATGTTGAATTGGATGAGAATTAAAGGAAAAGAGAAACATTTACGGGAGGAGTTTTGATAAGATTTTCTCATGCGCGCGATCTGATTGGCCAGGCTCTTGAAACCACCACCCACACCCACGACTGTATAATTTTTCAGGAAAAGAGTAAAATATCGCTGCCGAAGTGTATCTGCTCAGTTTTCTATGCACGCAAAAGAGTAAAATATAAGTGGGCGGAGCTTAAATAAGTAAAATTTTACTTCCAAGGGCATGGACAAAATACGCCTATTCTGCGGGGTCATGCCTTGAGAACCTCCCCGGGTCTAGAGTGAACAGAGAGGCCCTGGCACTAAGATGGCGCCCGTAAATCGAGTTGTCACTACTCTATTATTATAGGCGTATTTTGTCCATGCCCCTTGGAAGTAAAATTTTACTTATTTAAGCTCCGCCCACTTATATTTTACTCTTTTGCGTGCATAGAAAACTGAGCAGATACACTTCGGCAGCGATATTTTACTCTTTTCCTGAAAAATTATACAGTCGTGGGTGTGGGTGGTGGTTTCAAGAGCCTGGCCAATCAGATCGCGCGCATGAGAAAATCTTATCAAAACTCCTCCCGTAAATGTTTCTCTTTTCCTTTAATTCTCATCCAATTCAACATTCATTACATGCGCACGACATGCAAAGGATACTGTATTTAATTAGGAGTAGGTAAGGAGTAGTAAGGAGTAGAGTAGGTGACTCTTAACAGGTAAGAAGTCACAAATATTAAAATTCTCCAGCGACGTCTGGGAACAAATTTCCCAATCCCTCGAATTTTTCAATGTGTCCGAATCTTCGTTGATGCTTGCTGGCTTAGCACCAAAACTGGTGTATTATTGCTATAGTATAGTCAAACACTTAAATATATTCATGAGTGATATTACATTTGCAATAGAAATGTATAAATTTGGTATATATGTTATATCACACAAAAAGAAAGCCTTTTAGAAAGCCTATCGCAGGGCACGAATACGAACATTTCATCAGTCTGATTTAGCTCCAACACGCGTAGGAAGGGTCTCTGTGTGTAACCCACGGGCCACCACACACCCACCACCACCCAGGCACCCACCCGCCCCACCACCCGCCCCACCCACCACACGCCCATCACCCATCCGCCCACCACCCGCCCCACCACACACACACCCACCACACGCCCATCACCCATCCACCCACCACCACACCCACCCACCACACATCCGCCCACCACACACCCACCCACCACACGCCCATCACCCATCCGCCCACCACACACCCACCCACCACACGCCCATCATACATCCGCCCACCACACACCCACCCACCACACGCCCATCACACATCCGCCCACACACACCCACCCACCACCCATCCGCCCACCACACACCCACCCACCACACGCCCATCATACATTCGCCCACCACACACCCACCCACCACACGTCCATCACACACCCGTCCACCACACACCCGCCCATGGATGTTAAACGGGGGAGATGCACTGGAGGATGAATCACAACCTGCATTCATCCAGGCTTAGGCAAAGAATAATTCGTGAAACGTAGATGTAGGTACACGTAGCCTACATACGTACAGGTCCATGATAGCATTAAACATCCTCGACGCACATCGTGAAATGGCTGTGTAGCAAATAGATATTCAAATAACAGTTTCATAGCGCCCTAAACATTTCAGTTTAATATAAAGTCCATCTATAGAGTTAGAAAACAATGCTAGGCCATTCTAAGAGCTCAAAACAATTAGATATCGATGTGTAATACAGACAATCACGCTACTACTCTTTGCTGTGCCTTCAATAATGTCAACCTTAACGATATTCCTTGAGCCTCTGTAAGAGGTAATGAAGTGTACGACACTTTTACTCTCGGCAACATCAAGAAAGAGCTTTGGCAGCGCTACAATCGTATTTTGTGATGGCAAGCAGGGGCGGAGCTTAAATAAGTATAATTTTACTCCAGAAGGACACTACAAAATTCGCCTTATATCATGTTATATATGTGTAACGCGAGAACATGGGTTAATCCTGTGACTCACGATTGACGAAAAGTTTACATTGAGTGGTGTGAGTAAAGTAATTGGCAGCTCGCTTCGCTCGCTGACGCTTATACCATAAGACCCGTGGAACCAAGTTTTCGCCAAAAAGTGAATGTGAACGACTCCTAAATATTGTCGGATTGAGCTGAAAGTTGACATGCAAGTAGTTCTGTCAAAATCAATGGGGGTCGTCGCAAAAAACTTTTTGCGTAAAACAAGCCCTTAATGAGTAATTAGCGTAAACTACTCCTAATTATTGTCGGATTGAGCTGAAATTCGACATGCAATGTAGTGCTGTCAAAATCAATGGGGGTCTGTGCAACAAACTTTTTGCGTAGAACAAGCTGTTCACTCCTCAGCCACTCCTCAAAGCTGGGGGTGAGGCCATGATCCGCGGGTTGCATGCTGTCCTGACTGCCGTGTGGCAATCAGGTACCATTCCTCCTGATTGGAAAAGGGGGCTGGTCGTCCCTATCTGGAAAGGGAAAGGGGACCGTCAGGACTGCAACAATTACCGCGGTATTACACTGCTCAGCGTACCAGGCAAGGTGCTTGCCCATCTATTGCTGACACGAATTCGCAGTCATCTGGTGAAGCATCAGAGACCTCAGCAGTCTGGGTTCACGCCTGGTAAGTCAACAACGGACCGTATCCTAGCGCTTCGTGTCCTGGTGGAACGCCGACGTGAGTTTCGACAGGGGATGCTTGCAGCCTATGTTGATCTCAAGAAGGCGTTTGACTCAGTGCATCGTGAGTCACTCTGGGATCTTCTGCGACTTCGAGGGATTCCTGCAAGGACTATTGGTTTGATAACTGGTCTGTATTCTGGGACTGAGAGTGCTGTGAAGTGTGGGGCAGGTGTATCCAGCTTCTTTCCTGTGAATACAGGAGTGAGGCAAGAGTGCGTGCTTGCCCCATCACTTTTCAACGCTTGTATGGACTGGGTATTGGACAAGGTTGTAGATCAAAGTGATTGTGGAGCATCCGTCGGCAACACCAAGATCACTGATCTTGTTTTTGCCGATGATGCAGTAATCTTTGCTGAGTCGCTGGAGGTCCTGGTGATGGCTCTCGAGGCGCTGCACGAAGAGGCAAAGCCTTTGGGACTTGAGGTCTCCTGGCTCAAGACCAAGGTCCAGGTGTTTGGAGACTTACTAGATGAAGCAGTACAGTCTGTTCATGCGTGTGGCGAGGACATTGAAATCTTGGAGTTTTACATACCTTGGTAGCGCAGTCCATAATGACGGCGGGTCACGTCAAGAAGCCTTACGGCGGATTGACATAGCCCCCGTACGGTGTTATGGACTCGCTCAGCGGGAGTATTTGGCGTTGTCGGTACCTGTGCAGGAGGACAAAGATCCGGATCTTCAAGTCGCTTGTGATCCCTGTCTTACTCTATGGTTGTGAGACATGGACACTAAATAGTGACTTGAAGAGACGAATCAATGCCTTTGGTAATAAGTTTCTTCGCAGAATCATGGGGTATCGCTGGGATGATTACGTGTCAAATCAGCGATTGCACCGTGAGACTGAATCGAGGCCTATTACCTGCATAGTCCGTCAGCGCCAACTTCGGCTATATGGGCATGTGGCACGCTACCCTGAAACCGATCCTTCCCATCGGGTTGTATCTGTAAGAGACAATCCGGCGTGGAGGAGGCCAAGGGGGCGCCCACAAGGCTCGTGGCTGGGGCAAGTTGATGTTTCTTGTCGAGAGCTGCTTGGTATGGGAAAGGAGCCTGCATGGGAACTCGCGCGTGGTGACCCCCGGGAGTGGCGTCGTAGGGTGGGCGAGGCGACGCGCCCCCCGGCGTATGCCCCCAATGATTGATTGATTGACTGATGGGCGACAACAAACTGTTGAAATTATAGTATTAATTAACGTGAACTCACCTTGCGATTAACCCAAAATCTACCTAAGCTGCACAGATACCCTATTTAGACGCTAACTAAGGTATACTCAGCAGTGGCAGATGGGTTGATGATATGAAGGCTCTTGATCATTATCTTAAGGGAGTATTGGGAGACGTTGTGGTACACTGAATGGCAGGGCGGCTGGCTGTGGTAACGTAATGGCGGCGCTGAGTGGTAGGCTGACGTAGCTTTTCACAGCTGGTCGCGATATTATAAGATGTGTTTTACACCTCGTCCTCGTCTTAACCGATTGATCGGTTACAGCTTACTCATATTAAGATGAGTTTGACTACACCTTAGTGTACAATCAAAGACTGACTACAACTTCATAGTGTAGGTGATAACGCGTGACTGATGTCTTGACTAAAAATCCTTTTCAAGACAGCTGGAGCTTACACGTGGAGCACGTTCCAATAATTTACGTTATAATAATACGTGGAAGTTTCCTCACAATTCTTATATTATGTTAATCCTTTGATTAATTGTGGTATTATAGGTGAATACCACCAAAATTATATCACTATATCTAAATACATCTTAATTTATACCCAAATCTATAATAATATAATATATACATAGGTGGAATTTTTATTCGTATCCCGCCTCCGTCTGGTAGGCGCCAAATTCCACCATTCAAATTAATACCATTCTCATAATTAGAGAGCGGTTTTAGTGGATGATTTCCACAACTGGGGGCCGGCGAAAAATGAAGGTTTGCCTCAGGTAATTTGACCCCCTTTAATGAGGTTTCTCCAAGTGGTTTTACACTTTAAAGCAGCTTGCCTCCGAGGTCGGGAATCCCCTAAGTTGGCCTGCCAAGACGCAGACTTAGAGTCCTCATTTACCTCTTCAGCTAACTCTAGGGGAATCAAATTATTTTCCGTCCGCACACATCGTTGTCCCCTCACTAGTAACTCCACTGACCTCACAATCCCCTTTCTATCAGTGTGCAATTTTGCTATTTTTCCTAGAGGCCATTGCGAACGAGGCATATCTCCCCTAAGGATTACTATATCTCCTACTTTGATTGGACTTTGATTTTCTGGCTGTTGAGCCCCATAAAACTTTTCTCTTTGACTCAGTAAATAATCTGCACTCCAATGCTTATCCCATGACCTTAAAATTTTACTTAAGGTGTGATAAACTTCCCGGAGATGTTGAGCCGGGTCATTTATTGTAGGATCTTGTATATCTTCCCTTGTATCTATTAAAGGAAAGGGTTCTAGTCTTCTCCCATAAATTAAATGTGAGGGAGTAAGAGCTTCTATATTTACTGATGAATCATCTAAGTAGGTTAAGGGTCGGTTATTGATACGGGTCTCAATCTCAGTCACTATGGTTTTCAAGTCTTCTAGACCTATCTTTGTCTTGTGGAGAGTTTTCCTAAGACAAGACTTTACAATGTCAATCATTCTCTCTGTGAAACCATTTTGCCAAGGAGCTCTAGGGGTAGTAAAGGTCCATGAGCATTTCCTTAACTCTAGAGATTTTTGTACTGATGGATGATTTAATATTTCTAACAATATGGGGGGGCTCCTACGAAGTTAGTAGCATTATCGCTAATCAATCGCTGAGGACACGACCGCCGAGCCACAAACCGCCGGAACACTTGAATAAATGTTTCGGCACTTAAATCATCAGCTATTTCTAAATGAACAGCCCTTGTAGAGGTGCAAGTAAATAAGCAGACATATACTTTCTTGGGGGGAGTATTATCTCCTGTAATTATTATTGCCCCAGTATAGTCGACACCAGCTACCTCAAATGGTTTTAAGGATTGTACTAGATCCATGGGGAGTTGAGGGGGCCCGGGATAGGTGATCAGTCTTCCCTCATATCTCTTGCATTTGATACAAGATTTGAGGTAGTATTTAACTGCCTGTCTACCCTGCGGTATCCAAAATTCCCTCCTGAAAAAGGCTAATGTATCAGCCATTCCACCATGTAAAGAGTTCCCATGAGATTCATCCACTATCAATTTAGTAAGATGATGACGTTTGGGAATTAGCATGGGATTGCAGGTTTTATCGGGAAGATCAGCATTCCAAATTCTTCCTCGACACCTAATGATGCCCTCGTTATCTAGGTACAGACCTAATGATTTGATAAGTTTGTTCCTACGGGGGATGGCCGAGGCTAAGAGCTGATATTCCTCAGGAAATTCCTGTTTTTGTATTGTTCTAACCCAAAACTTCAAAGGATCAGAACTATCCCACTTTATGAATTTGAAGACCAATTTAGTAGTCTTTAATAGCTTGCTCAATAAGGAAAACCTTTTTATATCCATAACAGGATCTGGGATCAATATAGGTTCCATAATTAGATCTTCTGATATGTCTGACTTACTATAGACCTTTTGATTAGGCCATTCATTATTATTTTTCAGCCAGGTAGGACCTTTAAACCATAATCCTGTATTTAATTTGAGGATAGTTGTACCTCTGGACAAAATATCAGCTGGGTTTTTCTTGGTAGCAACATGATTATAGTGAAATGTGGAACCTAAGTCATTTATCTTACCAACACGATTCCTGACATAAGGAATGTTTGTGTTATTTTTCACTAACCAGTGTAGGCAAATTTCACTATCGGTCCACATATATACTTCACTAATTTGTAATAAATTGCTTAGATATTGTGCTAATTTAGTGCCTAATTTTAATGCAGTCAGCTCCATTTGAGGCAATGTTCTAGGCTTAATGGACCAATTTACTCTACTTGAGGTAAGGATTGATTTGACATCTTCAAGCCTCATATAGTTGGGCAGTGATGTTGATTTTTCTATGTGAACAGTATTTTTGATGATACAGCCAATTTAAGTGCAGGAAAATGTATACGCTCTAAAACGACTGGCGCCATGTTGTGACGTCACTAGCTTAGACAACAGAGCAAAACAGCTGTCAAGCGGCCGCTACTATTATGTACTACCTACTAATACACCAACTTGCATTACCCCTACTACCGCAAGATGACCAGTAATCCTCCTTCAAGTGATGTAGTAGGTATTCACTGTGTTTGTGAATATGTAAGTTGTAGTTTATAAGGAAAAAGTGGATAGACAGAGAAAAGTGGCCCGTGACACCTGACAAGTGACGACTTCGGGGTCGGCATTCCTTATAGGGGCTTAAATGAACCTAAATGACATGAAAAGCTAGAAAGATAGACGAAAACTCATAGGGGAACAGGTAAAAATGTAGGCTTTTTTTCCCCCAACTAAGCAAAAAAAAAAACCCCTTTCGTCCCTCTACTCACCAACAAACCTTTACTAACCATACATTTCTCCCTTTTCCCTCTAGGGTTGTCATCGTCTAGCTGACATTTTGCGGGTTCATTTAAAGCTCCCTATAAGGGAATGCCGACCCAGAAGTCCATTGTCTGGTGTAGGGGCCCATTTTTCCCTTGTCTATCCACTTTTTCCTTAAAAACTACAACTTAATATTCACAAAAACAGTGAATACCTACAATCACTTGAAGGAGGTTTATGGCATCTTGCGGTAGTGGGGTAATGCAATTTAGTTGGTTAAAAAAATTAAAAACTAAAATTTTGGGGTTTTGTGAGCCAAAACAACCCCGATCAGCTGATGGCGAGATCTGATTTTGCAGTTACACGCCAAAACCCCAATGACAGCGCTTTCCGCCGTGTTGTGATTTTTTCCCCCCAAAAAAACCCATATTTTTATTTATGGTGCTTTTCTCAGCAAAAAAAATATGAGTACAGTATATGTACCCTATTTTTGCATCCAAAGCTTTATAATACTCCGTTTTTTGGGTGTGATTTAAAATGGCCCAACCCGACCTTAGACAAAATAATTTACTTCCTCCCCGCTTTAATATGTATGCACCGTATCCCACTTTTTTTGAAGCATCAAAAAATATGTGTAGTTGCTGGGGTTTCGCCATCAGCATTTATTTTCCTATAGTGAATTTCATTTATCTTATTGAACTCGATCTTATTTTCCCCATTCTTTTGTATTTTTTCCTTAGGGGGTTCCCAATCGAGGTGTTCCCCCCGGGCCTTTTTTATTAGACATTCCCCCTTTATAGTTTTGGGTCACTTCCCCAAAGGGGGTAAAAATACTTGGCTGACTGCTTAAGATGTTCTTTTTGTTGGGCCACATCAAAAAAAATTGGACACTTTAATCTTAGTTATCTTTTTTTCTTTCCCACCATGACCCAACACTGTTGGATTCGGGTGGCGTAAAATTTAAAGGAAACCCTTCCCTGATTACCCCTTCTAGTCTTGGAGAATTAGTATTCTAACTCTGTAAGGGGAGGCGGGCCTTCCTGCACTCTTTATTAGCCAGGTTAAAATTTGTTTTTAGTTTTTTCCTCAGAATTTTTGCCCCCTGCAAATTATCCATATAGAAGTTTTTCCCCAATTCGGGCTATAAAAAAACCCTTTAAAAAAGGGTTTACGCAATGTTTTTTTTAAAAAGGGGTTTTGAGCAGGAACCAAAAAGAACTGACTTAATCCTATTTGGCTGGGGGTACTTCCTGAGATATATTTTCGGGCCCCATAGGTTTTTGTGTTTTTCTACCCTTTTTCCCAAACCCTAATTTTGGGAAACCCTGAGATGAGTCACATGGCGAATTTATCTGTTCTGAATTTACTAGGACATTCTAGATTAGACAAGAGATCGGCCCCTGTCTGAAGGCGTCATTTAAAACAGCATTTGTTTAGTTTAAATAAAATTTTAAAAAACTATTCTGATGGGGGTTGTTAGAATTTTTGGCCACTGCATGGTGGGGTAAAAATTTCCTATATTTGTTTTTATCTCCTTCCCAGTTTTTCGAAAAAGTCACCCTTTTAAATTGATCTTGAATACTTTTTTCATAGCACCCCAATTTTTAGACAAATTTTTTCTTCATTTTTTTGTTGGATTTTTAAGAGGCCCCTTAACTATGTGAAAATTGGAAGGAAAACACGGGGCATTTTTTTTGCCAAGGTAACCTACTCATATTTACCATTAACATAATGGGCAGTGGATCATAGGATCAGAGTTTTTGATCCTCTTTAGGTAAAAGTTCAGGGAGATACCCATAGTTTCTAGATCCCAAATTTGTGCCAAAAGGAAACCCCTTCTTCCCAAAACTCATTTATTTGAGTGGGTACAATGGGTTCCTATTCTAGAACCAAGAGGGGTTGTGCGACTAGGAAAGCATTCCTCTGTTTTGGCTGGTGGTGGTTTTGGGGTAGGGCCCCCTTTTAACATCACCCCGGCACTGGTGAAAATGGAAATGTTAGTCTTTTGATGACCTTACTTAGGGAAACGCCCAAAATAAATCAGCGCTATTATAATTTGGGTTGGACCATCAACATCTTTAAAGGTATTTCTAACTAGTCTAACCCTTTCGTTTTTAAAGTTTCGCTGTGTTTAAGTCCTTTTACCGTTAAATTTTTACCCATGTCTTAACTACAGCCTACCCCACATTTATAAATTTTCCCAATTGGACTAGTGGTCGAACAAAGTCAAAATTTAATTCTTTTTTGGCCCCGAAAGTCCGAAAAGCCAAATTCACTTTGCTAATTTAGGTAGTTGTAATAATCAACTATCTCTCCATAATAAATGACTTTGTGCACCACTGTCAAAAATTGTTTTAACAAGGCGAATTACCTTATGGCTCACCTTCAATTCTGCCGTAGGGGCAGGGGATGAAAATACTATATAGTTCTTCCCTTTTAAAAATCGTAGGGGCTGTTTTTCACATCACCATTTTGGCCCTAAGGTTTTGTGATGAATGGATTTTTTTACACTTTTTACAAGTACCCAGATAAAAGGAAGCTTGTATTGATGTTTTTCCACTAAGGCGATTGGCAGTTTTCCCGGGCCATTAACCCTTTGACCTAGTGGAAAATCGGGTTATTTCAAGTGGAGGGGGAGTTCTTCCTCGCGAAAGCACATTTTTTTTTGATTTTTCTGGTAAAACCCCATATTAGAATGGCACCTGTTCTTAGTAGGTCTTGGGGATGGTTTTCGGCTGGTCTAGCTTGAAACCCATCTACGGTTTTTTTCCATCGACTTTAGGGAGCGGGAAACTACCCACCAAAGAGGGCTCTTTAAAATCTACAGGTTGAATCGCTGATTACCTTTAGGGCTAGTTATCTCAATTCCTGTGGGGGGGTTTTTCCCTCAATACCTTGCAAATTTTTTGCACTCTTGTAATAATCCCCCTTTTATTTTCTTGACCGTGAAGTAATTTTATTTACCCCTGATTTTAAGCGGTCTCGCATCTGGTTGGTAAATTTTCTCCTATGATACTAAACACCAGTCGACTCTGTCAAGGGTTTATGAGCTTCAATGGCTCTTAGGTGCAAAATTTAAAATTATTCTGAACTTTCCATTTTGTGTGATTTTGGGGAAGGGCTCAAGGGGAGATCCATGAACTTGCGGAAAAGATTTTTTTGTTATTGTCTTTTTTCTTCATAAATTTTCTTAAGAATCTTGAGGCCACATTATAAATTGGGGTTTTCTACTTTAAATTTTTTACCAGAGTATGCAGAACCTCTCAAGGGGCCTAACAAATAGGTTAAATTTTGCACCCTGTTTTAAATCGTCCACATTAATCAATTTGAATTTATCCCCGAAAAAAATACCAATTTTTTCCATCAAAATGGGGGGGAGTGTAAATCTGGTAATTTTCGTTTTGGGGAAAAAGGGCTTTGGCTGTGGGTTTCTGATCCGCACTAGTTCCATATGTAAACTGTTTCCAGTATTGGTATTCTTGATATATTTGGTCTCATGTTAATTAAAACTTCACCCCCAGTCCCAGAAAATTTTAATAAGCCCTTCAAATTTTTCCCCTTTATTTTTTAGCATTTGCAGACCTACTTTAAACATTATAGTCAATAGGAAGCCCCGCTGCTACCCACACTTTTATATATTCGGTAAACCATCCTAATTTAGCCGCTAAGCTTTTGTCCCTTCCGCCATGATTTTAATTTTTAGATGACATGAAAAAAAAAAAAAAAAAAAAAAAAAAGTTGGGGGAAAAAAGTTTATGATTAGAGTTTTCCCCCAAATTTTTGGGGAGTTTTTCAAAGCTAAGCCCAGATGTCTCTCGGCATCTCAATCCACGCCCTTTTGGCTGGAAAGATCATCATTTCCCAAATTCCCTTTACTTTTTGGACATATCAAATACCCTCAAAACAACAACTGAAACGTTCTTAAAAAAAAAAGTAGTTTACATTTTGTTTTTCGCCTTGAAGAAAAAATTGGCAAAAAAAAAAATATGAAAACTCAATTCTTAAAAATCGTCATTTCATGGAAACACTACACGTTCAAGCTGAATGAAGCTTCGGGAAAAGTATGTACTTGAATGTAAGCTTTCGCCGAATACCTGTTTGGATGTGTCTGTCTCCTTTTGCGACGAACTTTTAAAACCAAGAAATAGTGTGGCGTTCAGCATCCCCGAAGAAACCATCCCGAGTCGGGATCTGATATCAGGTCACTTCTTCTTATCCACGGCTGGGGGGAGGGGCTTGTTTTGTCTTGTTTTAGGGCTGCGAGGATCCCTTGGGGAACACTATGAACCCTGGTAATGTCCTATGATGCTATTACAGGCGTGGTAGTTAAACCTGTCTCCTCAGGAAGGCACAGGTTGAGGCAGATAACGGCGGATGCATGCTTTCCCTGCAGCCCGCTCTTTTTCAAGACAACAAGTAAACAAGACCCATGTATTGTCTTCGATAGAGGACTGTTCGTTGAGGGCCAATTACTAAATTACTTCTTGGTTAAATGTTCGTCGTAAGAGAGAATATACACCCCAAAAAAGGTACTCAGTGAAAGCTTACATACAGTACATACTTCCTGAAGCTTCATTCAGCTTGAACGTGCAGGGGTTTCATGAAATGACGATGTTAAGAAATTGAGTTTTCAAGTATTCTATGTTTTGCCAAATTTTCTTCAAGTGCTGAAAAACCCAAAATGATAAACTACATTTTTTATTAAGAACTGTTTCAGTTGTTTTTATTGAAGAGTAATTCTGATATGTCCCGAAAAGTACAGGAAATTTACGGTAAATGATAGATCATTCACGCCAAAGGGCAGAGGATATGAGAGCGCGAGAAACAGGCTTTAGCGTGAGCTTATTTGAAAACTCCCATTTAATTCTAAGGGTGGATGTGCCATTGACTCGGCCTAGCAAGGCGCGAAGCCAGGCCTATAACCATCCAAACCCCTTTATTTAATTAAACTTTAAATTCACAAACATTGTTGGCGGATGGTAGTTTAAATGCGGCCTGTGTCGTGGCTGTGTCGTGTCGTGCACTGATCCCCTTTTTAGCGTAACTAAGGTATCCCAGCAGGGCAGAGGGGTGATGTATGAAGGCTTTGACTATCTTGGGGGGAGTTTTGGGAGAGTTGGGGTCCGAAGCAGGGCGGCTGGCTGGGGAAACGAATGGCGGGCTGAGTGGTAGGGACGTAGTTTTCACATGGCGCGTATTATAAGAGGGTTTTTAAACCCCCTCGCCTTTTAACCGATTGACGGCCACAGTTTACTCATTTAAGGAGTTTGATCCCCTTGTGTACAATCAAAGATGCCCAAATTTCATAGTGTAGGTGATAACGCGTGATGAGGTCTTGACTAAAACCCTTTTTTAAGACAGCGGGGCGGCTTTTTGGAACACTACTAAGACCATTTGGGGCCCAAGCCCCTTTTTAGCGCTAGGGGACATTTTCGGAAGAAAAGTTCGTCGCCAAGACAGTGCAGCGAGTGAAAACTAAGCGGGGTTTGGGGGTCGTTTTAGCCCGAAATTTTTCCCCGTCACCATAACAACAAGGTTATATTATTTTAATATTTATATATTTTAGACTGATATAGTATTTAGGCATTAAAAACACCCCTAAGAATATATATATAATATTTATATATTATATATATATATATATATAAAATTTTAATTATAATATATATAATATTATATATATACTATATATTAATAGGGGGGGGGTGGGGGGAAAAAGATTGATTGCGACAGAAACGGTTAGAGATTTAAACTAAACATATCAAAAAACCAGAAAAAAAGTGTCGTTTTTCACGATAATACACATCTGGCTATGATTGTGTTGGAGGATGAATACAAGGGGGAGGAAGATGGATAGAGAAATAATAGGCAAAAAGGAAGGGAAGAGGAGGGAGAAGAAAAAAGAAGAAAAAAAGGGAGAGAGAGAGGAGAGAGAGAGGAGAGAGGAAAAGAGAACGAGATGGAAAAAATCAATGGAAAAGAGGAAGAGGAGGGAGAAGAAAAAGAAGAAAAAAGAGAGAGAGGAGAAAAGAGAGAGAGAGAGAGAGAGAGAGAGAGAGAGAGAGAGAGAGAGAGAGAGAGAGGAGAGAGAAGGAGAAGAGAGAGGGAGAGAAGGAGAGAGAGAGAGAGAGAGAGAGAGAAGGGAAAGAGAGAGAGAGATGGAGAAAAGAGAGAGGAGAGAGAGAGAAGGAAAGAGAGAGGGGAGAAGGGAAAGAGAGAGAAGAGAAGAGGAGAGAGAGAGAGAAAAAGGAGAGGAAAGAATGAGAAGAGAGAGAGAGAGAGGAGAGAGAAGGGAGAGAGAGAAGAGAGAGGAGACGAGAGAGGAGAGAGAGAGGAATAGAGAGAGAGAGGGGAGAGAGAAGAAAAAGATAGAGAGGGGAGGGGAGAGGAGAAGTGAGAGAAGAGAGAGAGAGAGAGAAAGAGAGAGAGAGACCTCGGCGTGGTATACGTATTTCCCCCCAAAATACAGACTTGTGCCCCGCGCGCGTTTGTTTGGTTGGGTTTGGCACTAGAAGGGTTGGCCTTCTGTCCCCTTATACGAGGCTAAGATACGCCCGAAAAATGCTTCCTTAGTAATCTTCTTGGCCCGGTATAACTAAGTCGGTCTTAGAACGCTAAGAGGGTGTAGTTTAGACCCCCTTCGAAAATGCCCCCCCTGGAGCTTACACGTGGAGCACGTTCCAATAATTTACTCCTATACGGTGAAGTTTCCTCAAAATTTCTTATATTATGTTAATCCTTTGATTAATTGTGGTATTATAGGGGGAATACCACCAAAATTATATTACTATATCTAAATACATCTTAATTTATACCCAAATCTATAATAATATATACATAGGTGGAATTTTTATTCGTATCCCGCCTCCGTCTGGTAGGCCCCAAAATTTCCCACCATTCAAATTAATACCATTCTCATAATTAGAGAGCGGTTTTAGTGGATAATTTCCACATATATCTAAATCTTTATTTTTTCCCCACTTATTGTGGATGGTGGCAGCGTAATCGCCCAGGTTTGTGGAGCCCTTCAAATTAACATCTAGCTATAAGGGGGGACGCTACAAGGTGGTGGCAGCTGGTTAGGGATCCATTTCAGGCTTCCCCTTACCCACGTGCTAACTAATTCCTTTTTATTTTTCAAGTGCCAATGCTCAGTGATCACATCCATGTACAGGGTAGCGCTAGTTGGGGACCTGACTATGATAGGTCCCTCAGACCGTGGAAGTAGATAAATCCTACGTAACAGTAGATGTTTATGAGCGCCCGGAGGCAAGATTAGAATTTTTTTTTTCAGATGATAGATTGAAGGGAGTCTTGCAGAAAGAATTTGAGTTAGTCATCCTATGGTTAGGCAGTAATGCTATCAAAGAAACCAGTAAGGTGGGGGGCCCATAGTGGAAGATATTAGGAAGGTAGTAGAACCCGTACAGGAAAACGTGCCGCTGTGAGATAAGGATTTGCATGATAGAACACAGGATCATAACAGACCATTACGCTAGGAGGGTTTGAGCAAGAAACATACGATAAAATACCCTAAATGATAAATAACAAATTGAACAAGCAACTAACTCAGTATAGGAAATTAAGCTTTAACGCCAAACCATATGCACAAGACTTAGCGCATGATGGAGTACACTTTAACAGGACGGGCAGGAGCTTTATATATGAGAAACTCGTAAATGTAATCATGCACAACTACCAGGTATGGGCTGCAGTGCAGGCCTTAGGAGGCCCGGGTTACCCACCATAGAAATAATAAGTGTATGTCAGTGTTGAGGCTTTATAGACGCCCCGGCAAGTAAGCTACTTCTGCGGGTTGTCGTGGCTGTAATAGCCACCTTGAAAAGCCCAACACCAGACCCAGTAATAGTCATCATATAAATTAATTTTTTTCCAAGATGGAAGATTTGATAAATTTTTCGGAGAATGGAGCAGAGGGTTTGGAGATTAGGAAGGAGGAAGTAGTGACACCCAAGGAAGACGATACCAGTCCAGAACAATACGAGCGGTTAAATAGGATGCTTCTATTAGAACAAGAAGTGGAAAAAACGAAAATGGCTCTCGAGTTATTGCTTAGAGATAAGGGAGGGGAGAAGGATGTCAGGAGACCAGTGAGGTCATTGGTAAAGCCTAGAGATATACGAATGCTGAACCTCAGTGATTTGCAGGGAATCGAAGCCGAGGGAAGGTTGAAAGTTTTCTTTTCCCAAGTAGAAAGTTGTTAAGAGGATTTGGAGGAGAGAAAGAGGATCCTTATGGCAAGAGTGGATTCACCGTTAGCGTTATACATACAGAATGCCCTAAGTCAGGTCAATTTTAGATCGTGGGACTCCCTAACTTATTGGTTATATGAAGAACTAACAGACAATAATGTCGACAGAACCCTTTAAAACAGCATTTCGGAGGTCAAGTAGATTGGCTGGAAGATCCTCAGATTTCGCAACTAAACTTAAATGTAAATACGCCCATATTGGAAGCAAAGTCAAAACATTCAGGAGAAATTCCTCGTAGGGATAAGATCTAAAAACAAAACTGTTGAGAGGACTCCCAAAGCCAAAGTAGGGAGAAATTAGAGTTTTCATGAATGAACAAATCCCACTGAAAAAATTCTAGGGAGAGTGGGGGAACCGAGAGGGCAATAGCCTTTCGGAAGAGACACACATAGAATATACGCGGTAAAACCAAAACCTGCAGCTGTCAGAGATAACCCCCGCCCCCCCAGAGTACTCCCTCCCAAAAGCAGGAACAGTCACAGGAAACTGTCAGCCAGTCAGTCAGAAGTAAGAGAACTGCGAGCACAGATGGAAGGAATGGAGAGGAAAAATTACAAGATTTGAGAGTAGGAAAAAAGCCCAGAAGCTACCCAGTTTAGATGGAAAAGGGAAATTTCCCAGACGTTTTATCCCTACTCTAAAATGAACAACCACTCAGCTGCAACTGTCGAAGGAAGCCAGGTAGCAAACGCTTGTTTTGATGCTGGAGAGTAGGTTTTTAGGAGAGGCAGTCCGAGCTGTCCGGGGAGGAAAGTGTTCTCCAGGTGACTAGTTAAACATCGATCCCCCAATAACCCCCTTAGCCATTAATGACCACGTCACGGAAGTTTTATTAGACACAGGAAGCGAATATTCACTTATAAAGAAGAGCGCAGCTTTAAACTTACAACTTAAAAATAGAACCCAACAGTAACATCCCTATTTTTGACAGGCATAACTGGCAAGGAGTTGAGAATCTTAGGTAAAGTGAAAGTACAAATAAACCATAGGAGCAGATAGACAATAGAAGTGTAATGTTAGTAGTGCCAGACCAGTATTTATCCAACCCAAGCCCTGGTAGGGATGAATATAAAAAAGGACTAGAAAAAATGACTAAAAATTATAAAAAAAAAAAGAGGTCATGTGGGCTAACCTAACTTACCCCCCTTTAATTTTGGTTGAACCACCGATACGGCACCATAAGAGCAGCTAAGAGCGTTTGGGGTGCAAAGATGAAGTGCCTAAATCAAGCTGTCATATAAGAATACAGCAAAGCGTGACCATAAGACCAGAAAAAAACTCAATGGTTAGAATTTCCAGTGGACGAGGTAGAGGGAACCATTCTCGTGGTGGATCCTAGAAAAAGACAAGTGCAAAATTTTGCACCTATGTGTGTCCAGGTTACTAAAGAAAGGGCCATCTTTCTACCAATAGTTTAATAACATAATGGACAGTAAAGTTACGTTCTGGTACACTTTTTAGCTAGGTATGGAGTAGTAAACTCAGAAGAATTCAAGAGCAGCAAGTTACGGCAGGGCCACGCTGTCTCACCACTAGGATGAGTAACGGGTATGTTACCCGACAGTGATGCTAGCAAAGGTAGTGGTACTCGACAGGAATGAATACAGGCTATTTTGGAAAAGGGAGGACTGAAGCACCTAAGTGGACAGGAGAGACACCATCTTTTTCGCCTCGATAAAACAAAAACCATAAATTATTTATCTTAGATGCAGGAGAACTAGGCACCATGAAAAACTGAACCAGGGTCATATTCAGGTGTTAGATCCAAAACCGTGTGAGGAGTCAAATATAGGTATCTGGAGAAAGCCAAGGAATTAATAGCTAAAATGTTGAGAAAAAATGGGAAAAGAAGGACATAAAGAAAACTCCACAGCTGCGTGGTTAAGTCCCAAAGTACTGGTTACACAAGGGGCGAATGGGAAAAAAAGGAAAGTGTTTTGGATTTTAGGAAAAATGAATCACCATTTCGCCATGATATACACCCCCTACCCAAATTGGAAGAGCTAGTAGAGTCTGTAGCGGGCTATGCATACTATGCCACCCAAGATATGAAAGATGCATATTATCAAATACTGTTGGATGAGAGTAGTAGAGATCTAACAACTTTTTTGTGAAGGAATATCCTTATATAGGTTCAAAAGAAATCCCTTTGGGTTGAATTGCAGTGCGGCAATTTTCTCTCGCAAGTTAGCCCCGGTTTTAACTCCTTTACTGAAAGAGAACTGGCTTTTAAAAAATTTTCTGGATGACATTATCCTGATGGCACCCAGTTACGGATTTTTATTGGAAAAAGGGTCGATAGGTTATTTGAACATCTGACTAAATTTGGAGTCAAATTAAAAATTTTACCAAATGTAAAATAGGGCAAAGAAAGTTAGTTTTCTAGGACACGTAGTGACCAAGGAAGGTTACCAGCCCAACCCAGGGCAACATAGAAGCCGCAAGGAAAATGAAACCCCCACTAATATCAAGGAAACCAGAAGATTTCGGGAATGGTAGGTTTCTATAGGAAGTACATAGAAGGATTCGCTAAAATAGCGGGGGCCGATCACTAATTTGACTAGGAAAAAAAACCTATTCGAATGGTCAGAGGAAAGCCAGAAGGCATTTCAGATACTAAAAAATAAACTGACTAGTGCTCCCATCTTAACTAAGGCAATCAATCTTAACTAATCAATAAACCTTTTGTGTTGGATACCGATGCTAGTCAAACTCATGTAGGAGCAGTACTAATGCAGTATAATGAACAGGACAAAGCCCAGGTAATCTCTTACTTTTCCAAAAAATTAAAACCCGTTGAAATGCGATACTCAGCAAACAGATAGGGAAGCCCTAGGGATAGTTTTAGCCTGCAGACAGTTTCTCATTTTTCCTTGGGGAACCAAGGTGATCATCACAACAAAACCACCAACCGTTAATGTCAGTGTTTTTAAACAACGAACCAAGTCACCTAGGATGAAAAGGTGGATCCTAGAAATGAGAGATATAGGTATCAAATAGAATATAAAGCAGGGAGAAAGAACACAGTAAACAGACCGCTTAGTAACCAGTAAGAATCATTCGATGTCAAGTAGAAGAAAGGGTGGTTAGGAAAAACAAAAGAAATCAAGGAAAAAGCAACGAGAGGACCTCAGATGGAGAGAAATGATAGAGTATCTAGAAGGAGGCAGAATACAGATCTAAATACCCCAGAAGTACTTTAGATCAATTTGTGATAGAAGGAGTTTTATGTATAACTAAACAGCAGTTAGATAACAGTGTACACTACTTTTTGGTTTTGCCTAGTGAACTGAAGCAAGCGGCCTTGGAATTAATTCATAATAAGGAATCAGGTCATTTAGGGCAAAGGAAGTCAATAAGTAAAGCAGAAGGATATTTTTATTGGCCCAACTTAAAAACGGGGTGTGAGAGAAAATGTGAGGAACTGTTGAACATGTCAACAGCATAAGGGTAGTCGTGGACTCCAACAACAATGGCAAGAATTACCGTCAGTAAGTAGACCTCTAGAGAGGATAAGCATAGACATAACCGACATGGGAACGGGAGCCCACGGATACCGCTATGTATTAACTATAATAGACCATTATAGTAGGTTTACTGTGTTTTATAGATTAAGAACGAGGATGACCGAGGAAGTATGTAAGAATTTTAGGGAATATATTAGTGTATTTTGGGGCACCCACCCTACATGTTGTTAGATAACGCTAAGGAATTACGTCTCAGCAATTTAAAAAAATTGTGTGGGTTCATGTGGGAAATACAGATGGGCCCGTAAACCCAGCATGACGGTAGGCTGTAGAACAAAGAACGGAGACCTTGCTACATAAGACGGATAAAAAACCCTGTAATTTTGGAACGAAGAGCAAGGGCGCGGGTTCGCGGTCAAGGTTGGAGACCACGGGTATCCCCGTTTCTTCACTCAACCTTCGAAAAAAGAATTTTATTACATTCCTAATCGGAGGGATTAAGAGATATGTAAAAATTTTCTTGCCATATGATTTAAGTATAAGTATAAGATTATTAAAGGGATTAATATGCGGCAATAAGTGATTTTAGTGACAATAATGAAGGAGGTTCAGGGTAAGGGGGCGACTATTGCTTTAGCCCCCGCCGCCATCAAGGCCCCCCCCCTGCCAGACCCGCCACACATTTTCGTAGCATAGTTCACATACGGTAAGAGAAAATTACGTATACACCCTCTATGTTAATTAACTCATTAAAATTTATATTATATCATAACTAACCATCGAAAACGTTTTGTGATGTTGTGATGAGTATACGGGGAAAAATTGCATATACACTTTTTTAGCGTACGCGGTCCGCAGTTTTGAAAGAACATTTTTACCAAACTTTCCCGCAGGCGTAAAACCCAAAACCAACCTCCGTGTCGATCCCCCGTAAAGAACGAAGGTTTTCCGTTCGTCGCTACCTTCGCGTTCGTCGCTCTACCCCCCTTCAACTCTCGGTACGGGCCTTGGGCCCCCGTACCGAGAGTCATGAGGTAGAGCAAAACGAACGACGAACGGCAAAAACCCGCTTACCATAAGGGGGTTTTTTTTGGGAAGGAAGAGCAGCGAGGAAGGTTGGCGGTCAAGGTTGAAGACAGGGTAAAAAACCCCGTGTTTCATCTCAAACCTTCGATGAATTTTTAAAAATTCCTAATCGGGGGATTAAAAATATGTTAAAATTATTCTTTCAAATATTATTAATATAAGTTCAATTTTAGATTACAATGCGGCAATAAGTGATTTTATGACAAAATGAAGGAGTTCAGGATAGGGGTTGAATTTGTTTGAGTCGCCGCCATATAAAGTTCGCTGCCAAACCGCCAGCACGTTTCTTTACCGCCAAATTACAGACGGAAAGAAAAAATTACGTATACACGCCTCTAGTTAATTAATTCTTTAAATAATTTTTCCCCAATTTCATAGCCGATCGAAAAACGTTTTGTGATTTTTTTGATGAGTATACGGGAAAATTCGCATTATAGACTATTTATAGTGTACTCGGTACGCATTTGAAGCAACACTGTTGCCAAACACCGCCGCGTGAGAAACTAAAACAACCCTGCCTTTCTGCCCACTCTCGGAAAATTTAAAGGGTTCTGCCGTCGTCGGTACCTCCCCCGTTCGTCGTCTACCCCTTTTGACCCCGGTCGGGCCTTAGGAACCCACGCCTTATCATCCAAAAGGTAATAGTATCTCTGAAAGGATGCACCGAACAGAAAAACAATTTTTTTCTAACCTGTGCAAGGGATCCCAATAGAGGCCCCAAATTATCTCTTAGAAACCCCAAAGGGGGCTGAGTAGTGCAGTGCATGAGAAATGGGTACCCCAAACCCTTTTTTGTTTCTTTTCCCCATACGCTCCAAGTTTTATTGTGTGAAGTTTCCCCCAAATTGATCCAGAGGAGGAAAAAGCAGTGGCAACGAAATCATCAAAAGAACAAATTTTTGGAAAAAGGTAGAAAAAGGCGGGAAAGCTAATGTGAAAAGGAAAAACGAAAGGTTTGGGGAAAGACGAATTGGGGTGGGTGAAAAGAGAACTTTTAGCCGGGGGACCCAAAAGAAAACCTCGGGTTAAATGGTTGGGACCGTACAAAAAGTGGAAGTATTGAGAGATGGTGGGGCTAGTGTTAGAAAATATATTTGCGGTGTACGTGTACGAGAGGGGCCGAACAAATTAAACAATAATAGGACAAGATGGCTGGGGTTGGAGCCGCAGAAAAAGGAATAGTTGAGAGGGAAATTGAACAAAAACCCCACCTAGAGAGAGGAGGCAGTGAGGAGATACGTAGAGGAATGTTTTAAGACAGATGGTAAAAAAACACTCTAAGAGTAAGAGTATTTTGATGAAAGTCCCCTAGACCAATTGTAAAGGTTAGGAAATGGTTTCCTAGAGGGTGTACATAGTTTCACATACACTAGACCCCCAAAAAATGTCGTTGACCCGAGGTGTATTTGGCTCGAGCTTTTCTCGTTGGGTGATTGGCCCGGAGTGATGCCAAAAAGGAGGGAGCCTTATCCCAAGTTTCGGAAGGGTAGGAGGGGAAATTTCCCGTGTGATTTCCCTTGCCTATGCCTAGGTTTTTGTGGGGAAAGGGAAAAACCATAAGATTTTAGGGGTGAGTCCCGTCGCGCCTTAAAGGCTTCGGGGTAAGTAAAATAAGAGATGAAGTGAGAAGGTGGGGTAAAGTATTTCATTGATTTTATTATTTTTTCCCCCAAAAAGGGTTCTCTGCCTTGGGGGGGAGGGAAAAAATTAATAACGCATTTCCACTTAATTATTGTTTTTTGTAAAATTATTTTAGAATAATTGTAATTCCCAAATTAAGATTTTTTTGGGGGGTGGATAGAAGACCCATAGTAATTTTAAAAGGGGAAGGATTAAAGATAGTGTTTTAGGTTAATATAGTTTTCTATTTTTTGTCTTATTTTTGTAGAATCTGGTAGGATGTGGATAAAGGTGAGGAACAAGAATTTTTTTTTTAGGGGGGGAAAAACAGAACGAGAGAAAAAGGGGGGAATCCTGTGCTCACGATTGACGAAAAGTTTACATTGAGTGGTGGATAAAAATAATACATATATAGCTAGTAAATTTTAATGCTACAATTTTTTTTCCTCCCAGTCCCCCAATCATTTAACAATATAGGTTTTCCCCCCAATATTTTTTACCCTGGTCGCTAGTGACGTCACGGCAAAAAAGGCGAGGTAGGGAAAAAAGTACACGAGCCTCTCTCTTGCCAGCCCTTGTCGAGACAACACGCTCGGAGAGAGAGTCGTGTCTTACAACCCTTTCGAAGGGTCTGAAGACGAGAAACAGTGAGCTGAGCTGAGCTGAGCTAAAGCGAGTGGGTGGTTGATCCCCTGAGGGCCCCACTTTTGTGGGGCTGATGGCGATGGTTGTGTGTTGCTGAGCTGTGCTGAGTGGGTGACCCGCTGAGACACCAGTATATAGAGCTAAGGGCCCCTTTATACCCGCTCCCCAGAGTGTTTTAGATAGATAGATATAGAAACTAGTACTCAAGAGTAGGAACCTTTTGTGTGTTAAGCCAGGAGGAGAAATATAGGCGTTTCGTTCGACTACATGATGTGAAGTATAGTTTTCTGGGGGAAAAACATTAGCCATTTAGAACTGGGATGTGTTTTACTGTTCGAGTAAAAAAGAAACCCTGTTAACCGAGTCTTTTATTAAGTCCCAGTTATCCTCAATGATTCCTCATATATTCTCTAAATCTTAAATTTTTTTTTCCCCCTTATTGTGGGTGGTGGCAGGGGTAATCGCCAGGTTTGTGGAGCCCTTCAAATTAACATCTAGCTATAAGGGGGGGCGCTAACATGTATAAAGGATATATTGTTATCTTCGGAAATGTTTGTTCTATAAGATTATCACATAAAAAACAGTAAAACACATTAAATAAAGGTTTATTAGAGACTCTGAAGAAATTTTGCAGACTACAATTCACTTAAGCACGTCGTCATGCAAAACTTTGGGGACAAACTATAAGATGGAAAATATCAATAGAAGCAGAATTTTTTTAGCTTTCCATTGATATATTTCGTTTTTGATATAAAATATATATATATATAATATATATATATATTTTATAATTATATATATATATAATAATATATATATTTTTTTTTTTTTTTCTCTGTAGCCTATAGCGCTGTAGGCAAGAGAGTCTGATGTTGGTCGATCTCGCCCGATGGTGGCGCAGGCGTTTTTATAGGACACCTGTGGTCTAAAGGGGAAGATTCCATTTTAGTAGTAATGTAGTACCATGCAAATATTTAGCGTTAAATAAATAAATCGCCGCGGGCCCGGGCCCCGCGCTCTCTTTTCTTCTCTCTCTCTCTCTCTCTCTCTCTCTTTTTTATTTATTTTTTTATTCAAACAACTTACATCGTGGTTGACATGGGGCTACAATTGGTAAGGAGGTTGATGAAGCATTAGGGGCAGAAGCTAAAGATGTCCCCCGTCCCGGGGACATCTTCGAAAGCTATGCTTTGTAAGATATTAACTAAGTAGTAAGTAAGTACACAGTGTTAGCCAAGGGGCTGGGGGGTGTCACTATTCGCCCACGGGCCCTTTTGTCAGGAAAACCCTTTTGACACTACACTGTAGGTCAATGTGTCTACAAAGTTTTTAAAATGTTTTTGTCACTGGGCCCACTGGTGTTTTAAGGGAAAAGGACACGTATCACCCCCTTACGGTACTAAGGCGGATGTAAGGGAAAACCCATCTGGGGCCCGCCACCTTCACCTGCTGGGTGTTCTGGCCCCGACATCCCCTAAACCGTAAAAGGGCTTTCCCAACAGTGTAGCCATGGCCCAAGTAAAGGCTCGCGGGCCCCATCAGGGTTTGTGGGTCCTCGGGGCCTCGAGGGGGGAAGATCCCCTGACATCCCGGGCCCGGTAGCGCACACAGACCTCCCCCAGGGGGACCCGAAGCCCTGCAAGGGGGGAAGAGGTTGAAACGGGCCCTTTGTGCAACCTGTGGGGGGGCCCGACCTCTTCCGGTGCCCCAGACTGTCAAGGGGGGAGGGGGGATCTTTCCCGCCACTGCCCCTGCGTAGTCGTTTTTGTTGTTGCTGATTTTGTTGGAGTGCAGCTGATGTTTTTTTGGGTTTTGTGCTGCTGCTCCCCAACCCACTGTTCCCTCGGAGGGACGTTCCAGTGAGTTGGTCGGGGGGTTGGGGTTTTGGGGGGGTCGGGCACGCCCTTCCCCATTTTGTCCACGGGAACAGGTGGTACGGGGCACAAATCACCCAGGTGGGGGGAAAACAAATTACCCCAAGAGGGGCCTCACTTGGGCCTTGTCCCAGCCGCAGGAGGAAAATCAGGGGTTGAGCAGGGGGCCTTCCCGGCGCAGGAGAGTAAACCCTCGGGAGGCTGACGCCCCCACTGTCCCGGGTTTGGCGGTCAAACCCGAGCCTGGGGGTCAACCTCCCCCCCCAAGGATGTTGTTTGGGGTCCTTAAAGGGGCCCAAGGGTATCTCCCCAAACTTCAGTTTCCCCTGAGAACCCTGGAGTCCCCCTTTGGGGAATGATTTTAACCATGGCCTGGGTTTTCCCGGCAGAAAATTTTGGACTTGCCACCGTTTTCCCCGGGCCCGTGATGCCCACCAAGTTAAAGGGTTTGGGGGCATTTTATCACTTTCCCGCATTTCCCCTCTCTGGTGTAGGAGGGGGGGACACGGGCAGTCGTCAGCATAGGCGGGACGCCACAGGGAGGCTTGGAGGGGGTTTCTTTGAAGTAACTGTTCCACAGGAGGGGCCCGGGGGCCGATCCCTGGGGAACGAAAGCCCCCCAACCGGGTAGGGGGGTGACGTGCCCCCAAACACCACCACCTCAGATTTCCGGGTTTGTGAAAGGTAGTTCGAGAAGAGCGCCAGGGGTGTCCCGTAAATGCCGAGCGGGTTGAGCTTTGCCAGGGGGCCCCTTTGTGCCACCCCACAGTAAAAGGGCCCCCCCCCCCCGATGGCAGGGAAAACACCGCGATGGGCGGCCAGATTTCCTGCCAGATTTGGAGGCGGGAAAAAGCAGGTCCGGGGGCGGAGGTCCTTCCTAAACCCGTACTGTTGGGGAAACTTTCAGGTGTCCCTCCTCGGGGTTTGGCGGGAAAATTGCACTGCAATAATTTTTTCAAAAATTTTGGGCTGCCCAACTGACGGAGCGAGTTGGACGATATTTGGCCCTGGATCCGTCCCTTTTTTTCGGGTTAAGGGCGGGACACGACCCTTCCTTTCCCAACGGGGTTGGCCAGGCACCCGTTGGGGGAAAAACTGCAAAAGATTTTTGGGAGGGGTTTGGGTCAGCTTCTGCCCCATTGCTTGAGCGGGAAAGGGGGACTCACACCATGGGCCGGGGCCCCTTTTTGGGTGTTGACGGTGCCCCAGGAGGCGGGCCCCGGGTGTCACCCCGGGAAACACCCGGGCTATCCGGGTCGGGGGGAACCCCAACGGGTGAGGCGGGGGTGGTTCCCTCTCGGGGTTTCCTGTGTCGTCTTTTTCCCGCAAAAGTGCATCGCCGGAGGTCTGCCTTCTCCTTTTTTTTAACCAACCCAGTTTCTGCGGGTGATGAGGGGCGGGATCCCCCCCTGGGTGACAGTGCCTTGCTCCCCTTTCCCCCAAGGGCCCCACCATTGCTTGGGGTAAATTGATTGGAGGCTTTTTTCCCTCATGACGCCCCTTTTTCCCACCTGTTCCTGGGCCCATAAAAGCTGCCTGGTTATGGCCTTACAGGCGGCGCGATGAGGCCCTTGTTCCCTTTTGGGGGGCGGCGCTTTAGACGCCCCCAGGCCTTGTTTTTTATCCTCCCAGGGAAGGCGACACCCGAAAGGGTTTTAGGTGTCGCCTTGCCCCGGAGGATAAATTTCCCAATTTTTTGGTTCGGTTTTAAGGGTGAAACCCAACCCGGTGGTCTTGGGGCTCCGCCTCAACCAAAACCCCATGGAAAAAATGTTGGGGCCCGCGCGGCAAGGAGAATGGCGGTAAAGGGGGCCAAAATTGGGAACCCACGGCAACCCAAGAGCGCGGCGGCCCCCAAACAGTGTCAGAAAGGGGCCGATTTTGGCCAGCCAGTCAGCTCATCCCAAAAACCAAAGAAACCCCCTGGCATGTTTTATGGGTGGCGGGGCCCAAAGGCCCAAGTGGGAGGGGCCTGCTTTTTTGACAGAGCTGCCAACTCTGTTCAGTGGGTGTACTGCAAAGAATTGAAAGGGAGGTCAGTGAGGGACGGGTCCCGAGAGCCACCTTGTACGGTTTTTGTGGGGAAGGTGACGTGAGGGGGAGCCCCTGGACCCCCTGTTTAAATTGGGGAAGGCCCTTTTCCCCCAAGTGCTGATTCAAGTTTGCCCCCGATAAACGCTGTTCGGCCCAAACGGGGTGGCCATGATGGGGGCCCGCTTTGGGCGGTGAGGAAGGGAAAGGGGGGCGGCCCCGTGCCAAATTTTTGGGGGGTGGAAAAGGGCGCATAAAAGGGGGGCAGCCCTTTTGTCTGTGGGAGGGAAAGGGGGAAAAAAAATCGTTTTTTATCTTTCCCCGGGGAAAAGGGAAAGGCAGTAAACTAAGTGCAGCCCTCGCTTTTTGACAAAACAGCTACACCCCCCGCCCTGTCCGGTGCCCCCGATCGTTGCATCCCCCGTGCAGTTTGGCCCCGGGGTTTTTCCCTCAATGATGTCACCACTTACTTTTCAGGAATTTTCTCGACGGCCAACCACGGGCGTCAGCTTTTTTTCTGGGGGCCCGGGGTGTGAGCTCCCGACGTTCGTTCTGAAGCTGCGGGAAAATTGGAGGGCAGGACTTTAGGCCAGCCTGTGCCATTCCCTTTCCCTTAGCGATGGTTTGGGGGGCGGCAACCCGCGTAAAGGGAAATTGGGTAAGCCCTCTGGGGTTAGCTTTTGATGGGGGGAGTGGGCCCGGGGAGGGGAGGGGGTTTTGGGGGGGAGCGGGACGTTCAGGAAAAGAGCCCGAAAACGTTCCCGCCTTGCTTTTTGTGCGCGAGTGAAACAAGTGTCTGTATTTCGTCCCGAACGCAGACAATACTCACAGCTCCCTCCGTGAAAAAGATTTTAGAGAGAAAAGAGGAGAGAGGGAGAGGAGAGAGAGAGAGAGAGAGAGAAGGGAAAGAGAGAGAGAGAGAGGAGAAAAGAGAGAAAGGGGAGAGAGGAGAGAGAGAGGGGAGAGAGAGAGAGAGAGAGAGAGTTTAATTTAATTGAATGGTTTTTTGTTGGTGTACAAAAAGGGTAGGAGGTCGGTGCCTGCCGGCCTCCCCCCAGGCAGTGTAGATATATAAAAATGAGTTACAAGTTATGGGTATCAGGGCTTCCACTGAGGGGAAGTTGTAGTATACTTATATTCATGCATACAGTTAATAACACACACCATCACCATCTTGGGGCGAATTTAGGGTACTCTCGTAGGATGTCAGCGAGTGTATGGTGATTGAAAAACCAGCAGATTGTCTGGGGCAAGTCATGGTGGCCTTGTGCCTAAATTTTGCAAAGCAGGGGCAGTCCATGATGTAATGATGCAGTGCGTGACCTCCTAGCTGGCACACAATGTATAAGAGACAGCGGGGGAGTTACTAACCTCCCAGTAATATTTACCAGTAAATAGGCGTTCACACCTAGGTGTGAAACGTGTTCGAGTTCGTATTCCGTTCAGTTCTAGAGTAAAATTATTAGATTGTAACAACAGCGCGTGAGGGAGGGAGGAAGGAAGGGGGGAGGGAGTGAGGGAGGGAAGGAAGGAAGGAGGAGGAGAGGGAAGAAAGGAAGGAAGATATTTTTTTTCTCTCTCATTCTACTACTACTTTTTCTACTACTATTTCTCTACTACTACCACTACTACTGCTACTACTGCTACTACTACTACTACTTCTACTACTACTGCTGCTACTACCACCACCACCACTTCTACTACTTTTTCTACTACTACTATTACTACTACTACTACTACTACTACCACTACTACTACTACTACCACCACCACCACCACTACTACTACTACTACTACTACTACAACCACCACTACGACTACTACTACTACTACCACACACCACCACCACCACTACTACTACTACTACTACTACTACTACACTACTACTACTAATACCACCACCACCACCACTACTACTACTACTACTACTACTACTACTACTACTATTTCTTCCAAAAAAAACCACACATACGCACACACACCTGCTATCTAGATTAAAACATGACCAATACATTTTTTTTTTCTCGTTTTTTTTTTTACATGCCAATTCTTTTTTTCCTTTCTTTCTTTCTTTTTTTCTTTATTTTTATTTTTTTACTTCGTTATTTTTTGTTTTTTTAATATAATTTTTTTTTTCGAAGATCAGATAAAAAAATTGTCAAAGAATTTCTGGTAAAAATATGATCGAGAGAGAGAGAGAGAGAGAGAGAGAGAGAGAAGAGAGAGAGAGACTGAGAGGAGAGAGAGAGGGAGATGAGAAAGAGGAGAGAGAGAGAGAGAGAGAGCAAACTAATCAAGGAATCGGGGCCGTACTGTGACCAGTCGGGGCCGTGCTGCGACTATCGTCATGAAATTTCCGTTATTTTAGTGTGGGAAAGACGGAGAGAGAAGAGACGAGAGAGAGGAGAGAGAGAGAGAGAGAGAGAGAGAGAGAGAGAGGAGAGAGAGAGAGAGAGAGAGAGAAGAGAGAGAGAGAGAGAGAGAGAGAAAGAGAGAGAGAAAAAAAGAGAGCAAACTAATTAAGGCTTCGTATCACCTAACATTAAACACCAGCTGTCGTGCAACTGACTGTAGCCGATTTAAGGGGCCTGAAGCTCCAAAATCGGCGTTGTTGGCTCGGGTAGCCGTAGTTTAGGCGACTAATCGGCGACTAGTTTGCGACTGTCGCCGACAGTCGCGGACTAATTCGAATTTAACTGCCAGAATTGGGTTGCCGTCATGCGACGACATTCGCCGACAGTCGCAGCATGATGCCAACCACGGTTGCCGTCATACGGCGATTGTTCCCAGCCGTACTGCGACGACACCGGATATGGCAAGCCCCTCCACCTACCGTAGTCGACGCGGCTAGCTGAAGGGTTTGCCGTAGTTTGACTAGTCTGCGATTGTCGGCGATAGTCGCAAACTTTAAGGGTATTTGAAAATTTAAAGGTCAACTTTGAGTCGGCGTCATGCGACGACATTTGCCGACAGTTGCAGCACGACGCAAACCCACGGTTGCCGTCATGCTGCAACTGTTTCCCAATCAATCAATCATTGGGGGCATACGCCGGGGGGCGCGTCGCCTCGCCACCCTACGACGCCACTCCAGGGCGTCACCTCGCGCGAGTCCCCATGCAGGCTCCCTTCCCATACCAAGCAACTCTCGACAGGAAGCATCAACTTTCCCCAGCTACGAGCCTTGTGGTCGCCCCCTTGGCCTCCTCCACGCCGATTGTCTCATAAGATACAACCCGATGGAAGGATCGGTTTCAGGGTAGCGTGCCACATGCCCATTAGCCGAAGTTGGCGCTGACGGACTATGCAGGTAATAGGCCTTGATTCAGTCTCACGGTGCAATCGGTGGTTTGACACGTAATTATCCCAGCAATACCCCATCATTCTTCAAAGACACTATTACCAAAGGCATCGATTCGCCTCTTCAAGTTGCTATTTAGTGTCCATGGCTCACAACCATAGAGTATGGACAGGGATTACAAACTACTTGAAGATCCGGATCTTTGTCCTCCTGCACAGGTACCGACAACGCCAAATACTCGTGCTGAGCGAGTCCATAACACCGTGGGCTATGCCAATCCGCCGTAAGACTTCTTGATGTGACCCGCCGTCATTATGGACTGCGTTACCAAGTTATGTAAGACTTTCCAAGATCTCAATGTCCTCACCGCACGCATGAACAGACTGTACTGTTTCATCCAGTAAGCCTCCAAACACCTGGACCTTGGTCTTGAGCCAGGAGACACTCATGTCCCTAAGGGTTTGCCTCTTCGTGCAGCACTTCGAGAGCCATCACCAGGACCTCCAGCGACTCAGCAAAGATTACTGCATCATCGGCAAAGACAATTAAGATCAGTGATCTTGGTGTTGCCGAGGGATGGTCCACAATCACTTTGATCTACAACTTTGCCCAATACCCAGTCCATACAAGTGTTGAAAAGTGATGGGGTACGGACGCACCCTTCCCTCACTCCTATGTTCACAGAAAAGAAGCTGGATACACCTCCCCCACACTTCACAGCACTGTTACCCTTTTTAGTATGGTTATTTTACGGGTAACGGGATCACACCATGTTGATACTGGTTACTAACTTGTAAGGGTGATTGCCGGATGATGCCCTCTTGACGGGCAGGTAGCTTGCTTCGTTGCCCAGAGGTACACATCAATAAAGTGGTATATGGCTATTCGTGGTCGAGCGGTTCTTTAGGTAATTTATAAGTATTCTTTTAGTGCCAAAGGATTCGAGTAAGACAATATACTACAACAATATATATAGTATATATATGTACACTTGTGAAGTTTATACAATAATGTCACGCAGTTCGTTAAGTAACGGGCCGTTGAGACTAATGTCTAATAGACAGGGCCTTGAACAGTTAATGTCGTGACAAGGTACTCCACACCTCCTGGGTGTGGAGTACAAACAGACACTCTGTAAGGTGTCGTGAGTTGGAGCGCTCTGTAACGCGTCTCCTGTAGCTCTATCCAGTTCTGTCTCCTCTCCGGCTTAGTTGCAGCATATGAGGAAAGCTGCCCGGAAGCTGTGGTTCCGGTGAGCCGGTGAGCGAAGTGTTTACGTCGTGCTTCCAAGACAGGCTATCCACGTCATCATGATGGGATGGCGTGGCTCCTTGGGTCAGCATAATTCATCAAAAGGTGTCAACACTCAGCATCCGGTAGACGCCAGTACAAGACACACATACACTCAGACATCCTGTATTAGTATCGATTAACACATACATATAATATAACCAGTACCCTAATAGCACTCCACCAAGATAGATAGATATTTTAGTTTTAAGGCGCCGCAACTGCGGGGTTATTGACGCCTGCTTACAAAAGTTACAGTAAAAGTAATATTAACTTTTTTTTTTATGACGGAATCAAAATATTTAAAATAACAAAATATATAAAAGAACAATAGTACATTAAAAGCAATAATAAGAGAATATTAAAAACATCATAACTTGTTGAGAAGGCCAGCCCTCTCAATAAAGGATGGACCTCATGTCCCAGAGAGAAAACACTCCCTCCAAGCCAGGGAGAGACGGTAGGCACCGTCCGACCCCCGACACCGGGACAAAAATTGCTCACGTAGGTCCCCAAGACTAGGACACTGGACCAGCAAGTGCCGCACAGTTAAGGGGACCAAGCAATCATCACAGTAAGGAGAGTGGCCCCCCTCCATGAGGAATCCATGTGTATATAGTGTGAGACCAATACGCAATCGTGCCAAGGCAGTCTCCCATCTCCGCGAGAGACCGCAGTAGTTCCAGTCCTCGATACTCTGGCGGATGGTGCGTAGTTTATTTTGCCCTATATTATTCCATCGTTCCTGCCAACTGGTGTGAACTGATCTATGGATTGCCGAGCGTAGGTCTGTAGCCGGCACTGCAAAATGTGATAGAGCTGGTCTTCTAGCTGCAGCTTTTGCCAAGGCATCAGCTTCCTCATTACCGGCAACACCTACATGTGCCGGAATCCAACAAAAGCTGACCGTCCGGCCTCGCCTCTTGAGCAGATAAAGCCATTCTAGGATGCATTGACCACGGATGGGGGA
>JACEEZ010013974.1:5000-35000 GCA_016584305.1 Chionoecetes opilio
GCACACCAAGGATAGTATAACGAGGATAGGGGCTGTGTGTTAAGGTTTGGAGGACGGACGCTGCGCCATCTTCAGGAGATGAATCGAAACACAGCAGCTTTTTAGGGGTGTCTTAAGTATTTATACTTAAGCATCCCATACCCTTCCTATTACTTTATTCACCTTTATTTGACTATATAAATTCATTAGAAGGTAATAGAAGAACATAGTGATCAATTTATTTATTAAGAATTTCAAGCAGCTAGACTTGACATCCAGTACATGCAGACTGTTGCAATGTTGAATACCAGAAAAATATTGGGCCTGAAATCATAATCATGGACATATTACCAATAGGCAGATAATAAGGTATTGCAATATGAATGACTTCTGTTAGAATCACCTACACAATGCAAAATCCAAAACAGATACTGTAATAATTGTAAAACAGTATTACCTGACTATACCAAATAGAACAACACAGAATCACACACACACACCCCACACACACACACACACACACTACACACACAGGTACTCCGTAGTGTAGTGGTTAGCACGCTCGGTTCACAACCGAAAAGTCCCTGGTTCGATCCCCGGCGGAGCGGAAACAGATGGGTTGTTTCCTTAAAACCCGACCCCTGTCCACCCAGCAGTGAATGGGTACCGGGTGTTAGCCGGGTTTGTGACCTGCTCTCGCGGGTGCTGGCTTCGGCAACACAAAGCACTAAAGATGAATGAATAAAAATGTTGATATGGAAAGGGGCCACACGAGCATTGCTCTGGCCCTGTTATAATACAACTAGATGAATACAACCACACACACACACCACACAACACCCAACACACACACACACACCACACACACACACCACACACACACACCACAACACACACACACCCACACACACACACACACACACACATCACACACACACACACATATATATATAAAGTATTATATATAATATATATATATATATATAATAATAATATAACAATATATAAATATATATAATATATATATAATATATATATATATAATATATATAATAATATATATATATATATCCTCTAATTTAAGGACAGTCAACACTACCATTTATGTTTCTGTACAATATTGGAATGTAAAATTACAAGTGCCATACAGCTACTTTACACTACTGATATCAAATTACTACAGATGCCAGTCACATCTATGGATACGTTAACATATCAATCAATAAGGCAGATAATAATAGCTCTGCATCTTTGGGGGTTTAACGTGTGCAATGGTCACAACTGGTGTTGTATTTCATTATGGAAGGCAAGGACAGATGCAAACGTTTCATGCAAGATGAAAAAGTGAGAACCAGTGTACAAGGTCATTGGCATTTTCTGCCATGCATGCCATAATAAATAAGATTTAAAGAAGAAGAAGATTGTTGGTAAGTAGGGTGTACTGGGGAGATATGCGAATATAATGATAATTTGGTGATCTGCACGACAAGAGTTGTTTTAGGCTTTAGCAAACACCTATTTTGAACATAGGATGAAACATAGGTATACAGGGAGAAGAGGGAGTTCACAGAATGAGCAGAAAGGCCTGATAAATTTTATAGCCACAGATGGGAGACTGAAAGGAAAGATAACTGATGCGAAAGTGGTTAGAGGCAAGTTCGACAGCATGAATCGACTAGCAGTATTAATGAAAATGAAAGTGCATGACAGATAGATGTTCTGAAAACACTCCAGGGATAAAAGGAGAGGGGTTAGTCTTGAAAAGATTGATATTTAAGAAGTTTGGGTGGATTACAGGCATAAATTGGCGTATGAATTGAGTGGTATTCCAGATATATAAAAAATGAGGAGGTTCAAAATGTGTTTAGGTTCTTCAGAGAGCGAATACCAAGGGTTAAGGAACAAATGGTGGGCACAAAGGTGAAAATAAGGAAACAAATGGCATGCCGGTGGACAGATGAAGTCAAGCAAGTATAGATCAAGAGGATCAAGAGGGTATAAGAAGATATGTCAAAACCCAACAGAGAAATGTGTCTGAGCATGTAAGGCAGTGGTTCTCAACTGGTGGTCCATGATAACTTTTTTAGTGGTGCACAGGACGTTCACGATATTTGGAAATGAACTGAAATATATATGAAACCAAAATGTTAGCTATCTAATATTATTTGATATATTTCTAAAAATTCCGTTTAATTTGTATTTACAGGATATATATTTATAACCAACCTTTACCTACATTTAAAATCTACCCTTTTTCATCATATCTCTAAATTAAAAAAGGAGATGGTCCATGATTTAGTTTTTTATTGGGCTAGTGATCCATGGCTTGAAACGAGTTGAGAACCACTGAATTGTAAGGGATAGCAGGAAAAGAGCACATGCGAAAGGAGAGTGAAATAGGTTATAACAAAACAACTGAATGCAAGTGGATGATCATTTTGGAAGGAATCTGAGTGAAATTTTTAGAGCGAATGAAAGACTATATTTGGAGGAAGTCCAAAAATAATGAGGAACTAGATGGAATAATGGTGGAGAGATGCTGAGAGAAAATGAGGATGTCAAAAGGTGAATAAAATATTTAGAGAAATCAATGAGTGTGAATAATCCAGCATGGAGCATGGAAGTAGAAATAAGAGACCCCAACATGGAAAGCAAGTAATGGGATCTTTGCGTTGCATGATGAGAGGACGGTGAGTAATGAAGTGAAAAAAGGTATTAAGGGACAGCATTACTTCCTACAGTGACATAATATTATACAAGTGAGACTTGGACGTGGAATAAATATAAGAGGTCTAAGATTCAAGCAGTGGAAATGAGTTATCTGAGGAGTGGTTGACATGTGAAGAGAATGGATGGAAAGTATCATGTACAGTCATATGTGTTCAATATTTCACCCTAAACGTTAAAACCATGATTACTCCTGTGTGAGTTTGGTAAATCTTCAGTGTCGGCAAACTCCTTGGGGTAGTTTTCCAGAGACTTATGTAGAGCAGTCAATCCCGGGAGATGAGTGTTGTGAATTTCTTCATGCTGAAGCAATGTCCTTGGTTGTGGGTAGGTGTCATTGGAGCCCTGAAAGTTGCCAGTTTTTGGTTAGGAAATATATTATGACCAATACAAACCATTTTTTTCCCTTCTTAATTTTCTATAAATTCAAATCCCATATTCAGTTGATCATCTTTTTAATCAAGCCAGAAACATATAATGCCACAGAGTATATATGCATAGTGTGTACACTCTAAACCACGGGTTCTCAAACTGGGGGTCGCGACCCCTCGAGGGGTCGCGAAAGTTTTCTGGGGGTCGCGAGATTTCTAGCATGTGCAAAATGCACAATATGCATAATTTATTATTATTCTCTTATATATATATATATATATATTATCAGTATAAAACAAAACAATGATTATACCTTCCTAGGCTTTAATATATTGCAAATATAAAAGTACAGCTACATTAATCTGACAGAGAAAAGAGTTGATCCTTTTTCCTCCCTCCCCTTTCCGTCAAGCCCTCACCACCACGCTCACACGTCCATAGCTATACATAGGTAGGCTACTTGTATCATCACCGCCCGACCCTTGTTAATGCATTACAAATCTACATCACAAGTCTAAACTTTATTTAGGTTAGACTTATTTTTTCGATGCATCTAAAGCAAGAATATAGGATATAGATTGCACTGATTACGGTATCATTTAAGTATTCATAATGTTTTACCAAATATGTTATACCTACAATGTATGATACGGAGCAATGCGACTCTACCTATGTGTAGGTAAACTGGTTTGTGTGTGTGTGGTGTGTTGTGTGTGTGTGTTGTGTGTAAGAGAGAGAAAAAAGACAAAGAATGTAATGTGTGAGATTGTCAAAAATGCTTTGGTAAGGGTGTGTGGGGGGGGGGGGGGCGCAAGCCTTTCAAAATTATTTGGATGGGTCGCACGCCAAAAAGTTTGAGAACCCTGCTCCAAACCAGGGGTGTCAACTCATGGCCCGCGGCATGAGTTTGTAAAATTATATTTTATTTGTGCTTTCTCAGCCACGTAGCTTTCTTTAAGAAATTGTTCAGTCTGGTTTAATGTTGGTCTTACTACGCTAAGAATATGCCGACAGCACATCATGTAAATGATGAAAACTTATTTTGTAATAAGATCTGTAAAATTCTTCAACGACTACTACAACTTAATGCTAGTTGGCGATCCCATGGTTCACACACCACATCCATCATAAACTGTGAAAATACATTCCAGGCATGGCTATCCATGACTTCATTGGTGTTCAAATAGTTCTGAAATAGACAAAACCTAGTTAATTAAAAGGGATCTTATACTTGTTACCTTTCAGCTTCAGTCCTCTGAAAANGGGTTGCACTCCGGTTTTTTTTGGGGTCCGGGGGGGCCCCCCCCCGGGGCCCCCCCCCAAACTATGGGGCCCCCCTTGTTTTTTCCATCCCCCCCCCTTTCCCCCTTTTTGGGATTATAAACCCAAAATTCCCAATTTGGGTTTCTTTTTTTTGGTTTGTGCGGGGGGGGCCCCCCCCCAATGAAAAACATGAAGACTCGGGTTAATGCGTTGGACCCATTCGCACTGGCGGTGATAACGTGACTGTACTTGCCTCCCCCTTCGTAGCAGCAGCAGCTGCGCCACCAGGGCACACAGCAGGGGCGGGGGGGGGGGCAGCCCTGTAAATGCCTGCGCACATGCCCAATTTAGAGTACGCCGTATAAAAAAAAATTTTTTTCTCAACTTTGGCTGTAAATTTCCTATTAAAAGGGAAAATTCTAAACGATTTTTCCCCGGGTTTTTTTTTTTTGCTTGAGCAATTCTTATACAAACTCGCACTTTATATTGCCCCTTATCGAATAATCTTAAATAGTACGCGTGTCCGGGTTGGTCCTGTTTATTGCATCAGCCCAATTTGGTTCCAAAGCTACGGGGAAAGCTCTTTCTGTCAGTTTTTTTTCTCGGCACTACATCAAGTGTCACAGCCTCTACTTGGGCCAAACTGTCCTCATGTCCTTTTAGACTTGAAGCAGGGCATGCCCCTCCCTGGTGGCCGAGCCCGATAACCCGTCTTGGGGCCCTCTGCCTAAACCTGCTGCCGCACCCCCTCTGTCACCTGCTTCACGACTTTTTCGGTGCTCTTGGTGGGGATGAAACCCCGGGAACCTCTACGGTTGACCAGGATCCCCGGGATCTGACCCGGGGACAGTGAACGGGTGAATCCGGCTCGTGACCTGGCCAGGCTGCCAGGTGATCAGTTCTGCAAGCGGGTGGCTGAAAAGTTCGCTTGGTGTGATGCGGGGTCTTACACTGGTGCCCCCATACTCCTCGCCAGCCCTCAGCTTAAAAATCTGGGTCACGGGCGAACCTGGGGTTGTCCTCACTCTGACTCCCATCAGCGAGAGGAGGAACCATTCTGGTGTGCGAACCATCCCCCTGTCCGCACGTAAAGGTCACAGCTGTTTGGACCTTCTTGGGCTGCGACCTTCACTCTGACTGCGTGAGGATGTGTTTGGGGCCGTCCTCTAGTCTGTGGGGAACCTTGATTCATAGTAATTTTTGAAGTACACCTCAGGCAGTACTTGACTGGGATTTCCAGGGTGTTCATTTCTTTGCCGTCACCATGCTTTTGGTCCACATTTAACACGACTGGGCTGGGGTGACCCTCTGGAGGGGGGAAACCTTGCCACACTTGTCCCCTGCAGCTCGGACGGAAAACCCCCGCCACGCCTGGACCGCTGGTAGGAGACCTGTGGTCAGTGGACTGTTGACCGGATATACTCCGTATCCCCCGTGAATTTTCAGCCTGGCACTCCTCTGAACTCGCGTTTACTGCTCTTATTCACGCTGGCAGCAGACTGCACACGGGACCCGTAAAAGCCATTTGTCAGATGGGGGTAGGCCCGTCGATGCTGGTGAAAAGGTTCGCAGGGGCAACTCTTTTTGTGTGCAACACGAAAATACTCCGGGACTTGCGCCCAGCATTTTCTCCAATGGGCGTGATACCACCCTTCCCCCCCGTTTTGGGCCTAGTTGATCACCTTGAGTCGATCATGAGTCGGTGGGGTCGTATTCACCACGATCATAGAGAGCCTGATCCCTTAAACGCGGCTTCTCAGGGGGGGCACCGGGTCCTTGGTACAAAGTGCCAAAGGACCCCCCGATGGCTCCCTGTCACTGACAATGCTCCCCCCTGATCAACCTTGGGTGCGTTTCCCATAGCTTCGGGCACCATCGCCCTGGGCTTGTCCTTCCTCCCTCGTAACCCAAATCCCAAATTTTTTGGTACCCCGTTTCCCCTGGGCAAGGTCCCTGGCCGATGCCATGGGGATCCTGCTGGGCCCCCCTACTTGTTAGGGGTCGCAGACCAGGTGCGACTGTCTGGAGAGAGGTGGCCTCAGCGTAAGGTCCTGGGAAACCCTAAGCCCAAAGGGAGCGGGAGCAGTGGGCGGAAAGTCGAAGGTGTTGCTAGCGCCCGGTTCCGGGGGAAATTTTGTTTCTCACCCCTGAGCTCGGTTTACCCGTATGGGGAGCCTCCGTTGCTCCTGCCTCTTTCCTCTGGGGGCAGGGGTTTTCGATCCCCCGTCCCATCCCAGAATCCGGGATCTCAGCGGCCCAGGGGAAAATCTGCTCCTGCAGCTCAAGCGTCTGACCTTTTCATCTTTTTGCTTCTGCTTCTTTAGCTTAGCCTCCTCTTCCAATGCTTTCTCTTTGTGCTTTTCACTTGTCTATGGTCTCATTTTGTCTACCCCGTCATCATCATTGCACTCCCCCCTCCCCAAATTTGGTCCTCTGTATACAGCCACTCCGGTCTAAGTAGGGACTTTGCGGCCCGGGGGGGGTCACACTGATACGTGTGCTCTCGGTGGGACAGCTGGGGGGGTTGGAGCATGGGATTTCCGTCCTTGCAGAGGAAGATCGTGTGAGGGAGGCCGTTATGTCAAACACCCGTCCAAAATTCTCCACGATTCCTTTATTTTTTTAGTTCTCTGTCCTCCCATTTATAACCTTTTTTAAAAAGTATCTATCCTTCTGGTCCGGGCCGTCAAAAACAACACTGGAGGGCAAACTGGGGCGTTTGTTTCTTCCCTGGGCAAACACCATGGGGGTCGATCCTTCGCAAAGTCCCCCTCACTGGGACCCCCGCTTTTCAAACACCCCCCGGATGCCGCTGAGTTCTTGGAGAAGGATTCCCCTCTTCATCACGCCGCGAACGTAGGCCCCTTACTTCGCAAACTCTCGTCCACCGCCAAAAAAGGCGGCCCCAAATTGGATCCAGAGCTCTGTCTAGTTTTCGGGCTTCGACCCACTTGGTTTACAAGGAGAGCCTCCTGAAAAAAAACGACAAATTGATGATAGGTGCAAAAGAAGCCGGTACTTAGGGGGTAAGCAGTTTTGCATATAAAAAAAAAGTCCCCCCTTTTTATAGCAAGAAGAGCTCAAACCCAAAAAGTTGAAGAGAACAAACCCAAAAATTTAAATTTTAAATAAAAAAAACCTGCCAAATTTTGAAATAACTAAATTCACTTTTCATTGGACCTAGGCGTACCCCCAATGACCATCGTCACCACCGCCGCCCTTACTGGAGCGCCTCCTTTCCCAACCAGAAACTTCACTAAAGGAGCGATGTCCCTTGGTGTGATTAGATAAGCCCTGGGGCGGAAAGGCAACAAAAGGCATTAAAAATAAAGATAAGCGGGAATTATCGCCTCGCGCCGTGGACGAGAGTACAGGGGATAAATCCGCAACGTTCCCCTAACTCAAAAAACCCGAGGGCCTGCCGCCAAGGGGTCGGGAATTTTTGTTTTTCCATCATTATGCAGAGCTTTCCTGATACCCCCGTCGCCACGCACAGTGCCGTCCCGCGTGTGTAATGAACATAAGAACTTAAGAAAGTAAGGAAGCTACAAGAGGCCGTGAGACCTACACGAGGTAGTTCCTGTTACCTAACTCTATCTATATCCACCTCTCTTAAGCATCCATGAATTTATCCAGACTCCTTTTAAAGACCCCAATAGACTCCGCATTGACCACCTGACAACTTAGTCCATTCCAATCATTCACCACCCTATTTGTGAACCAGTTTCTCTCAGTTTCCTTTTTAAATCTAGGCTTTTCCAGCTTGAATCCGTTATTTCTCGTTCTACCCTACTTACTAACCTAAAGAACTTTTCCTACATCGCCTATATTGTATCCCTTTATCCACTTAAAAACTTCTATCAGATCGTCCCTTACTCTACGCCTCTCGAGTGAGTGTAACTTTAAGTTTCAATCTCTTCTCATAACTAAAGTTACGTATTCCATGAATCAATTTGGTCATCCTTCTCTGCCCTGATTCTAACAAAGCAATATCCATCTTATAATACGGAGACCAAAACTGAACCGCATAGTCTAGGTGAGGTCTGACTAGAGCCAAATAAAGCTTTAGAATAACTTCAGCACTTCTACTTTTAAAATTCCTGGTAATAAATCCTAACACCCTGTTGGCTTGATTTCTAGCCTCAATACATTGAATTCTAGGTCGGAGGTCTGGGCTCACCCTCACTCCCAGATTTTTCTCACCCTCTGATCTTTACAGCGATACATTGCGTATGGTGTACCTATTACCAGGATTTTTTCTACCAACATTCATAACGCTGCACTTATCAATATTAAATTCCATCTGCCATCTATCTGCCCACTCATTTAATTTTATCTAAGTCTCCAGCAAAATATTTACATCAGACGTGATCTAATATCCACCTATGTATCATCCGCAAATTGCTGATATCACTACTAATCCCACTATCCAAGTCGTTGATGTAAAAAAAAATATAATGGACCCGACATACATTGTGGAAACCCCACTCGTTACCCACCCCCATTCAGATTTAGAACCATAACTTGTAATCCTTTGTTGCCTATCACTTAGCCAAGATCTAATCCTACGAAGAAACCTTTCCCCTCTATTCCAGAGCCATAACCTTATTTAAGAGTCTCCATGTGGCACCTTTCGAATGCCTTTCTAAAATCCAAGGTAATACTATTCATAATCCTCATCAATATCTGCGTTTCATAAAACCCTTTCCCATAAAACTCAATAAATTAGTTAGACATGATTTACCTTATGTGAAGCCATGTTGGGGAATCATTAACCAACTATGCTTTTTAAGATGCTCTCTAATATTTTTTGCAATAACAGCTTCCAATAATTTACCTACTACTGACGTCAGGCTAAAGGGTCGATAATTTTTACATTAATCCACTTCTCCCTTCTTAAATATGGGAACTACATTTCCCCTTTCCCCCACATTAACGGCACTACCCCTGTATCAATCGAGTTCCTAAAACTGCATTAACGCATCATTAACAACCTCTTTGCATTCTTTTTTAAAGTTTTCCCATTTGCATGATGGTAAGACTCGTCATGAATCGCTCGCAAGTATTCCCCGACACTTATCTCCGTCGTTTGACGTTATGTTACAACAGTATTCACAACATTTGCCTCCGTTATTAATCACCGGCGCTATTCCTCTGCGTGTTGCAAGAAGGTATAGATAAGATAAGATACTTTGATCCTATCTAGACACTTTGCAAGTACCAACTACAAGGTTATTGACTATACAAAGCGCCACCACGCCAGGACGAACTTGGTGGCTCGAACCGCTGACCGAATGCAGGGGACTTTGCACGCGAGCCCGCAGCTCTACCAACCGCGCCACCCTGGCGGGTAAGAAGGTATAGAAGGCTGTGAAGTGCCTGCTCAGGTCACAGCCTTACCAGCAATGCGGCGTCCTCCTCGCTGGCTGGGGACAAACACACTTTTTTTCCTTACTTTGAAGCCTATAGCGCCTATGTACCTTATTTCTTTGTACACTTCTTACCGTTTGTAGTTATGTATGTTTTTGGTGCCGTGAACTCACTCAGGAACTTGTAATTACTGTTCAATAGTCCCTTCGATCACTAATCTTATACTGTTGGGGTAGGAATACACTCAACTCCAGTTTCTGGTATATTATTCACAGTTATATTAGCGTACACAAGGACGTACAATGAGCACAGACACGAAATATGACTGGCATGGGCTACGGTCAACTCCTCACTGACCTCCCAGCCGTCTCGTGGCTACCAACAACGCTTTGGTCAGGCCGGTACAATAGGAAAAATATCAGAGACACATGTGGCGTGGCGCTGTAGTACAAGGGGATTTAAGCTTAAGGTGCTAAGAGAGAAAGAGAGAGAGTAATTGGAGAGTAAATTAGAGACATATTCGCTAGGGACTTGAGACCTGACATACAGCTGATTGTCAGTCTTAGTTCAAAGAGTATTGGAGGAAAGGTGCAAAGAGAAGAAATACGGGAGGGGAATTAGGAGACATATACGAGAGAGAGAGTAATTGGATACATGGGAGAGAGAGAAGTAATTGGAGACAGTACATAATGCTCGGCCACGTTAATACGGTTGCCCTCAGCCGTCCTAACTTATACAAACACAAAAACTCATAGTGTACCTAACTGTGTTACAAAAATTAATCGTGGCATGAACAAAAACATAATACTTATAAATAACATAGAGAAATACACATAAAAATGAGACATTTACATATATACAGACATAGGAGACACAAAAAGGGAAGGAGAAAAAAAAATATGAAGGAGCTTGCAAAAGGCGTTAGTGGCGAGTCCGAGAGCGAGTGTGATAAGGATGGGGGGGAGGGGCTAGGGAAAATTTGATGAAGGGGGCGGGGAGTAGGAGATGGACGGGGAAGAGGGGAGGAGGATTGGGGTTGAGGGTCAGGGAGGGTACCTGACATCATCATGACAAGATGGGTCATATGCACTGTTCTGTCATCATGGGTCTCCACATCCCGAATGGTGCATTTGTTGCCCGCTTTTGCGGAAAGGGCCGAGGTGCTTTGGAGTAAGTTTGTTGTCCCGCGTGAAATTGATAAGAAAAACAATGTTGCCAATCTTGAATTTGGGCGAGCGAGCTGACTTATGTTGGCGTGCAATGGCCTGAGAGGTTGAGGAACGCAAGTGAGCTCGGAGGGCTTGGTGAATACGTTGAAAATACGTAATTTGTACCTTAGCAAAATGTTCAGGTACATAGAGAGGCTGAGGTTTAGCGAGCAACATATCATAAGGAAGGCGTTTGTCCACCCCGAAAAGAATGAAGTGAGGGGTCTCGTTGATACTCTCATTGTAAGATGAATTAATGGAACCAGCAACATGAGAGAGCCATTTGTCCCACGTTTGAGAAAAACCATTAGTGGCATGACGTAACGCCTCTAGAATCTTACGATTCGCCCTTTCAGTAAGGCCGTTAGACGCTGGGTGATGGGCAACAATGAATGTCTGACGAATGTTGAAAGCTGCACATAACTCAGCAAGGAGTTCATTTCGAAAGTCAACGCCGTTGTCAGAAAGTATGACTTTAGGTGTTGTGAAAGGATTGATTACATGATCAACAAGAGCTTGAGCCACCGAGACTGCTGACTTGTCACGGAGGGGAGCTAAAATGACGTACCGAGAAAAATGATCGACACAAGCAAACAAATACTGATAGCCAGACGTAGCTCGAGGAAGCTTGAGGAGATCAACACCTACTGTATCCCAAGGACGTTCCGGAATTGGATATTCAAGCATGGGTACAGGGAAAGATGAATGACGTTTGTGACGCGCGCAGGAAAGACACTTTGAAACATGTTGAGTGACGTCGCGTCTTACTGTCGGCCACCAGTACCGCGATAACACCGAACGTATCGTGCGATCAACACCTGGATGAGCGGCTTGTACCGAGTCATGACTGATAAGTAGTACCTGAGAAACCAAGGAATCAGGTATGACAAGTTGTGACACATCTCCACGGGGGGAGGTTGGTGGGGGGGCTCGGCGGGTGAGAAGGCCATGTTCTAGGCAAAATTGTGAATCCGGAATAGGTAACCGAGGGAGAGACGACGTGTCGTCCTCTTCGAGAGAAATAATGACCTGTCCCCACAGCGTGTCATCACGTTGCGCATTCATGAGGACGTCTTCCGTTACCCTCCGATTGCGGCTGAGCCGTAACCAACGAGGCAGCAACCGTAACAGATCGGGAGAGGGCGTCCGCAACGACATTGAGTTTACCAGGAACATACTCGATGGATGGACGATAATCCTCTAGAATTACCATCCAGCGTGCAAGACGACCGGTGAGATTACGACCTTTAAATAAGTCTTTGATAGCCTGATGATCAGTGTAGACAGTAATGGGATATCCATAAATGAGGTCGCGGAAGTGACGTAAAGCCCAAATAATAGCAAGTGTTTCAAGATCAGTAACCGAATAGCGTGACTCAGCGCTACTGAGACGACGACTAGCGTATGCAACTGGGCGATTCTTCCCTCTGTCGTCTGCTTGCATGAGAGCAGCGCGAAGACCAAATCCTGATGCATCCGTTGCAATGATGAATGGCTTGTCGAAATCAGGAAAAGCTAGAACCGGCGCCGTGGTGCGAGTCGTTTTGAAAGTATTAAATACATGTTCCTGATCATCACCCCAAACGAACGCAGTGTCTTTCCGAAGCAAACGTAGCAAAGGGGAACAGAGCCGTGCGTATTGAGGCACAAACTGGCGGTAGAAACCTGATAGACCCAGAAATGACTTGAGCTCCGTAACAGAGGTGGGGCGAGGGAAATACTTGACCGCCGCGGTCTTGTCATCTGACGTATGTAGACCATTCGCGTCAACAACATGACCGAGGAATGAGAGAAGCTTCTTGAGAAAATAACACTTTGTAAGCTGGACTTTTAACCCGGCATGAGAGACACGCTCAAAAACACCAGTGAGTCTGTCGAAGTGAGTTTCCATATCGCGTGACACTACCACTACGTCATCCAGATAAGCAAAGACACCGTTACCGAGGAGATCACGAAAAACTTCGTTAATGAGAAGCTGAAAACAGATAGGCGAATTTTTCAGATTCATAGGCAAGCGTAGGTACTGAAAGTGACCCGCGGGCGTGCTGAACGCACTGAGAGGACGCGATTCGGGGGTCAAGGGCACTTGCCAGAATCCGGACATAAGATCAAGAGAAGTAAATACCGCGTTATGTTCACCCAGTGACTGCAACAAATCAGACAAAACAGGGAGTGGATACCGTTGGGAGGCAGTACACTGATTAAGACGCCTGAAATCTACAACTGGCCTGAAATCACCATCTTTCTTAGGAACAAGAAAAAGTGGGCTGTTCCATGGTGATCGACGGCTCGACAACCCCGTCTTCGATAATTTCCTGAACGTTACGACTAGCTATCGCACGCTGACTGTGAGGCAGACGATAGGCAGGAATATACACAGGACGGGCATCAGGAAGGAGCTCAATCTTGTGCTCAAGCAAATGTGTACAGCCAAGAAGTTGCCCCGGGAGAGCTACAGCCGAGGAATACTGGAATAATAGCTGTAGAAGGCGCGTTTCAAAACCATGGTAATCAGTATCATTGAGCGAAGCCGTAACGTTCGCAGAGAAGTCATGAAATGCATTCGAGGTGGAGGAATGTGTAACCGCTGAAGCTAGGAATGAATCTGGGAGAGCGCATTCTTGTATCGGCGAAGGGTACACTAAAGCTTCACCCAAACAAGTGCCTTTCGCAAGATTAAGAGTGCCGTGAGTCACATTATGCACCAATATGGAAGTATGACCATCTTGCACCTGAGCAATACCTGATTCGAGACGAACACCACGGATTCTCACTGATTCAGAAACGACAACTACGTCCGTACCGTCGGGGACTGTTCGTAAGCGAACACGTAACATCTGAACAGAATGAGGATCTAGGATACTGCAGGTACCTAGAATCACATTGACTGTTGGTGCGTGTGTGAAGCAAAGAACAGGAGAAGCGAAAACAGAAGAATTACCGGAGGTGTCGGGCATCGTGGCTGAAGCCTGAGAACAAGGTGCGGGGCCCTGGGGGGGCGATGTAGGTGTGAGGTCATGAACGCGCGGTGGCGGTGCTAAGTCAGGACAGGGAGGACGCAGTTCCTCATCTGCCGTGCAAAGGGTACGGGAAGGTTGCAAAGCTGGACAAGACTGACCACGGTAAGTGATAAAATCTGCACCAGGAAAAATATCCACATGAAGTCGACGCAAGGTGGGGAGACAAAGCAATCCGTCAGAAGGAAGTGCATAATCTCTAAGAAAGTAAATTTGACGCGGACAGGCTTCGCGCGCGCATGGAAGCGAAAACGCAACAAAATAGACCCAAGTGCATTAGAAACTTTGCCGTCAGCACCACTGATAGACACGTCGGTAGGCAGTATGGAATATGATGAATTGGACGCTCGTTGCAATGCATGAAACGTTGACTTTGCTAGTAAGTTTATCTCGGCACCTGTATCAATGGTGAGAGCCAGTCGCGATGAAGCTAAAACTGACAGGAACAGCCAAAATCTTGTCAGAGGAAGTGACATTCACGAGCGAAGGGATTACATTGAGAGAGGGAGAAATAACGGAACCCAGTGAGGACCATATGCGAGGAGAGGAGGAACGCGTGTGATCCCTGACAACACGGGAAGGCGAGTCTGAACGCCTGGGGCACGAAGGGAAGTCCGTGCCCATCACTGAAAATTCCTTCCACGCCGTTCGCGCTGTGCTTTTATGAAGAGACAGGTGTCGGTGGGATGAGAGGCTGTCTTATGGTAATAGCACCACTGGTCACGTGGAGACTCACGAGAGTTAGACTGAGACTGAACTGACTGGGGACGGGCGCGACAATCCCTGAAATGGTGACCAGGCTTGTTGCAAGTATAGCAAGTGAGGGTTTGGCCGCCCGAGTAGGAAGGGGAAGGGGAGGAGGGGGAGGAGGTTGGGAGGATCGCACTTGTTGGAAAGGTGCGCGGGGCCGGGAGGGAGCCGGAGTAGAGACATGAGCGACTGCAACATAAGACTGAGACCGCAATTTAGCCTCTACAGACACCTTTAGGTCATGAATGGTAGATGAAGGAAGAAACTGGATGTCTCTGGTGAACTGAGCTGCTTGAGGCGTGAGGAGGTTCGTGTAAAGGACATATGACAGGAGATTAAGAATATGATCTTTGGGCATTGCAGAGGTAGCATTGAGCCACTGGGAGTGAGTGAGAGAATGATCAAGTTCCGTACGGAACCGACCTGACAAACCGGCAGCGTCACGGGGAGAAAGAGACCCTGAATTTGAGCGAATGAGTTCAGTCATATTACCAAGTCTGGCTAGACATTGGTCATTATCAGTACAGGCAAACTCTTTGACCAAATGGTCAAAGGAAGAGGAAAAATCATTACATGAAGAGCAGAAATCGTCTTCAAGGGCAGCACCAGCAGGAGTATGAGTATCACAATTCATGCATGCACGCATGAAGGTGACCTTTTCCTGACTGGTGAGGGAGGACTGTGACACAGCATCCGTAACTCGTCTGATAAAGGTGAACACTGAGTAGGAGGGATCATTGCCAGACCAGAGGGGAATATAATCAGTGGTAGGGAGTGCCTTAGGGGGGGAAGGGGGGGCAGAGAGGGCAGGGAGGGCAGGGGGGGCAAGAGTAAGAGGAGCCTGGGGGGCGACAGGGGCAGCAGGAGGCACCATGGAGGGCGTCTGCTTTTGGGTAAATGGGGTTTCTGGTCAGAAGGCATGGTGACAGGAAGAAAGGACGTAATACAACAGAAACACTTTCCAGAACGAGTATGGGACGAGGATAATACACTCCTCATAAAAGACACAGAAAAAAAATTACACCAAAAAAAAACCACACAAAAAATGCAGGACGTACTAGTTTGATACTCAAAATCGTAAAATAAAATGGAAGTCTGTAAGCTAGTGTATGTCTGTGTACGTTACCAATGAAGATCTTGCAGTGCACGCAGAAGGTAGTCCCTCACACTCACGCCGGAGGAGAGACGCTGAAGGAGGCCGCGGGCGCGACAGACAAGCAGGAGGGCGCGGAGGTGAAGGCGAGCGTCACGCTGACTGGATGCGAGCGTGCCACAGACATACACAGCAGGAAACACGTTGGTGTGGAGAACCAACAGACTGCGACAACGCCTGAGGTGGCGACAGGAACGAGGTGATGAGAAGGACAGGAACCGCTGCAGCCAGGAACAGCTGGAGACAGGAACAGTGAACCAAGATGTACAGGAACCGCGGGAGACAGGAACAGTGAACCAGGAGTGAGGTAGTGACGGAGAGTGAGTGAGTGGTCGCGGAGCTAGTGAGACGAGTCACGAGGAGCGACGAGCACCGTCATGCGGATAAGTGTTCGCTGGTAAGCGTGGCACAGGCACAGAACGGGTACTGTAGGGCGTGGTATTACGTGTACATCGCTGCCACCATCTAATGTACTTTATTTCTTTGTACACTTCTTACCGTTTGTAGTTCTGTATGTTCTTGGTGCCGTGAACTCACTCAGGAACTTGTAATTACTGTTCAATAGTCCCTTCGATCACTATTCTTATACTGTTGGGGTAGGAATACACTCAACTCCAGTTCTGGTATATTATTCACAGTTATACTAGCGTACACAAGGACGTACAATGAGCACAGACACGAAATATGACTGGCATGGGCTACGGTCAAATCCTCACTGACCTCCCAGCCGTCTCGTGGCTACCAACAACGCTTTGGTCAAGCCAGTACAATAGGAAAAATATCGAGACAATGTGGCGTGTCGCTGTAGTAAAGATATTTAAGCTTAGGGCAAGAGAGAGAGGAGAGAGAGAGAGAGTAATGGTGAGTAATTAGAGACATATCGCTAGGGACTTGAGACCTGACATACAGTGATGCGTTTAGTCAAAGAGTATTGAGGAAGGTGCGAAGAGAAGAAATACGAGAGAGGAATTAGGAGAATAACGAGAGAGAGAGTATTGGATACATGGAGAGAGATAGTAATTGGAGGCAGTACACCTATAGGCTATTATGTTTTTCTCCAGGGCTCGGGTGTTGGCCTGCACATTGGAGGGTCTGATGGTTGGCCCTCGGCCGTTGGTTGGCGAGGCTGGACTTTTATAGTGACACTGTGATCTATAGGTGAGGTCCGTTTTCGTGATGGTCATCGCAGTCTTAGGCTCATGCTGCCACTGTTTGTCCCTCCGCGCAATTGTAGTCGCAGTCGAAAGAACAGGTATGTTCACGCGGGTTCTTCGGCCACTCGACGATGGATTTACAGTGCTCCTTGGTGGACTTGAACTCGGGACCTTGTGCCACTCCCAGCCTCTTGTCGACCAGCTAACGAGGCCGAAAGAGTAACCCCCAGCAGGATTCGAGCTCGGGATATGAGCTCACAACTTCAAGCGCTACCCATCGGCCACCGCCGCTCCCTTTCCACACCTGGAAAGGGAACACTGGAGGTGTCTTGTTTGACCTTTTTGAGAGACAAAACGATGGGATAGATAGATAGATAGATAGCCCCAGATCCCGGAGCCTTAACCGTAGACTACACACACACACACACACAGACACAGACACACGCCACACGCACGCACACGCACACGCACACCACACGCACACACACCCTTCGAAATTGTGTAATAATATTCATATGCATCTTTTATTTTATGTTATACAAGTATTGATAACTTATCTATTCCTTCGCCCGCTGAGACTTTGACTTGAACAATATAAAAACCGTATGAATTCATGTATCAGCAGGGGTGGCCCAACCTTTGTGAGATGATCTACTTTTTCACGTTACCCTGATGCGATCTACCAGCCTAAGATTCAAACATATTCCATAAATGTAACTGTAACAGTGTAACATCTTTACTCCCTCGAGGTTTGAGGAGAAGAGAGAGAGAGAGAGTAGACCGAGTATAGAGGAGGATGGGAGGAGAGAGAATAGGAGGAGAGAGAGAGACGAGAGAGAGAGAGAGAGAGAGAGGAGAGAGAGGAGAGAGAGATGAGAGAGAGAGAGAGAGAGAGAGAAGAGAGAAGGAGAGGAGAGAGAGAGAGAGAGAGAGAGAGAAGAGGAGAGAGAGGAAGAGAGAGAGAGAGAGAGAGAGAGAGAGAGAGAGAGAGGGGAGAGAGAGGAGAGAGAGAGAGAGAGGAGAGAGAGAGAGAGAGAGAGAGAGAGAGAGAGAGAGAGAAAAAAAAAAAATTGCAGTAACTGTAACACTGCTACAATTATGATATAATAATTGTTAAAATACAATTACAGAGCACACACTTACATTATTAATGAGATGATTGGCACTGCATGCTGTCTGCTAACTTGGTTTGTATTTAGGGCTGTAGTTGGTGATTGCTAGCTTTAAGCAGGCATCCAGGTGTTCATCTGACAGTGTTGATCGGTATTTTGATTTGATGTATTTCAGGTGTGAAAATGTTGATTCACAGAGGTAGGTTGAACCAAAAAAAGCTGTTAGGTACATGGAACATTTTCTGACATTAGGATACTTTTCTTCACTGAGAAGGTTCCAGAAACTGCCTCCTGTTGCCATGGATTTGATCTGAATATCATTTTGCAGTTTCAAAATCTCATTTTCAACTTCAGATGTATCCATGTTAAATAATGAGGCCATTCTAGATGCAATATCTTCAACATCTGTGCCTTTACCAAATGGAAAACACATGTACGTTGCAACACGTTCCACTGCTGCTATATCTTGAAAACGCCTGTCAAAATCTGAGGCGAGGTTTTGTACCTGTTCAGTATAGCGACCACTGTTAAACTGATCACATTGTTTACCTTGATTTTCCAGTTCTGACATCATATTTCTGAAATTTCTCAGTGCATGTTGCTGTAGCTGTGAAGACACTAGTTTTAGTTTCTGCTTGAATGCTGTCACAGCACTAATCATTTCAACTATAGTTTTATCTTTTCCTTGCAAATCTAAGTTCAGTTCATTCAACATACCAGTTATGTCTACTAAGAATGCTAAATCCAGCAGCCATTCTTCATTGTCAATGTGGGGGTGATGAGAAGGCCGATCTTTTGAGGCCAAAAACACTTTTATTTCAGGTAGCAGATCTCTAAATCTTTGGAGAAATTTACCTCTGCTTAACCACCTGACATCTGTATGCAACAACAGATCAGAGTGTTCTGCTTCACTTTCTTGTAACTGACTTCGAAACAGTCGCCTCTGAAGACTTCTGGCCCGAATTGAATTTACAATTTTGAAAGAAATGTCCATGACTTCTGTCATATTCAACATTTTACCACAAAGTGCTTGTTGATGAATGACACAATGATAATTAAAGAAGTCAGGAAATCTATGGCAATGGCAATGCAAAGGGCAATGAACCCATTGGTTCGACCAATCATCGCTGGTGCTCCATCAGTTGTCATTGATACGAGCTTGTTTACTGGCAACTGTGTCTTGTTGACAAAATCACTGAAAGTGTGAAAAATGTCCTCACCTCGGGTTTTTCCTTTTAATGGTAGAACCTTTAGTAATTCCTCCTTTGTGCTCAGATCTTTGAACACCATTCTAATGAAAATGCACAGTTGTGATGTATCGATCATGTCAGTAGTTTCATCAAACTGCAATGAAAAGAAGACACACTCACGTATGTCCTTGTTCAGTTGTTCACCCAAATCCTCAGCCATAAATTCACAGCGCCTCATAACAGTGTTTCTTGATAACTGAACTTCTTTAATAGCAGACATAATTTCAGACTTGTTTTTGAAATTTTCAAACAATGATTCTGCTGCTTCTAGAAAAGCCTCCTTGAATGTTTCTCCATCCTGAAACGGTTTTTTGTGCTTTGCGAGTACCCGGCTCACCTGAACGATGCAATGGTTGCTGCCTTTTATTTTGAAGTCGCTCCTGTAAAAAGGGCTTGTTGTGCTGAAAGCTGTGCCTTTAGTTCTCGAATTTTCCTTTTTCGTAGCTCACTTTTGGGAGGAAAATCACTGTCATACTTCTTGTGAAGACTTTTGAAATGCCTTTCAAGATTTCCTTTCTTCGCCAGTGCTGGGGATACATGACATATCAGACACACACACTTCGAATTGTTCATGGTAAAAAAATAATCTTCCTTCCCACTCACTGTGAAAATGGTATGTTTTACTTTTTTTAGCACTCGATCCAGCTCCAGCACTACTCATTTTGGTTCAGTTGATGTCTAATAACCTGTTAATAACCTGTTCGAAAACGAAAACGTATTACACGGGCGAGTTTGCTTCAGCACTAGTCACTGATGTGTACTGGTTGACGCTGCTGTTCGCAGGAAATACGTAATATAAACAGCACTTTACAACTGATGTAATGAAAGTAAACTAAAATAAATGCAGCTTTTCCGTCCTTAATATTGACTATGTGGAATATTTCATTATTACGTGACTATTTCAAGCCGTCAGAACATTTCTTTACGAGACACTGATCCCAACACCCCTACACGTCCAACGTTTGCTGAAAACTGTGGAGGCTTGCGGGGGGAACAGAGATTGCCAATTAATATTTGCGTTGACACTTATCAATATGATTCACGGGTGTAGACAAGACACCCTAACTCTGAGTAAACTTTTTATTTAACAGTCATCAGTATTTGTAAACTAACAAAAGCACCACACTGGCCTACAAGTATATGACAATTTATAAATCAGGTTTAACAGCATCACCTATCACCTTCCTGTTACGAACGCGTACGGTTCCTGTCCACTGGTACGAGCGCGTACGGTTCCTGTCCACTGGTCAGTTTCCGCCAATCCCCCCCAGGCTTAAAGGCTGCCAGTGCATGATAACACAGGAGTAGTCTGTCTTTTATAAATAATTGTATGCAATGTATGGTGGTCAGACATGTCCATCATTATGAATATAAATATAACTATTCCCAGAAAAAAAGAGAAAATATAATAATCCAAGTATCATGAGTACTTGGATATGCTATTGCAACTATTTGCATGGCAACTTCTGAAGGACGAATTATTAACAGGTTTCAGTAGTGTGATCGACATAAAACAGGCTTGTGATCGACCAGTCGATCGCGATCGACTGGTTGGCCACCCCTGCTGTATGGGTTTTGAGGTGGAAGCAGGAGAGAAGAGAGAGAGAGAGAGAAGGAGAGAGAGGAGAGAGAGAGGAGAGGAGAGGGGAGAGAGAGAGAGGGGAGAGAGAGAGAGAGAGGAGAGAGAAAAGAGAGAGAGAGAGAGGAGAGAGAAGAGAGAGAGAAAAGGGGAGAGGAGAGAGAGAGAGAAAAGAGAGGGGAGAGGAGGAGAGAGAGAAGAGATGAGAGAGAGGAGAGAGAGAAGAGAGAGCGAGAGAGAGAGAGAGAGAAGGAGAGAGAAGGAAAAGAGGGGAGTAGAGAGAGAGAGAGAGAGAGAACATTTTATCGGGAGAAGAAAAACTATAATATAAAACAAACTATGTAACAAAAGAAACTTGCCTTACCCCCAAAAAGCGCAATAATCTTCATACATTCGAATTCTAGCTTTTAACATTGATTTTAACCTCGTCAAAGGGTAACGAGGTCAATGTTAAATACAACAAACTTATATTAAAGCTTTCGTTACCATGCTCGATCGTGGGGGCTGGGGGGGGGGGTATAAACAGCACCTATAGAAGTTGAATCACAACAGCGATCCGACCACCTTAGCGCGCGTTGCTAAGAGGCGGGGAGTTCGATATACGATGAAGACTCGTTTTACGCAAGACTCGCTCTATGAACACACAGCCAGGGTCTTTTGGAGATATCTAATAAAAGACCCTGCACACGGCATTCACTATACGAGTACGCAGGATTCACCAACTACCATCCATTCTAATACAAAACCCACAAACTTTGTATCTTTTCAACCATTGATATAATAGCGAGAAGCACCAAAAAATGAGTAATTGAACACTTTTGAGCTGCGATTTAGTTGTACCCGGCAGGTGGGGAGGAGGGGACAGGGGACTGGTATGGGGTGGAGGGTCCAGGGGCATAGGAGGTGGAGGGCCCAGGGGCATAGGAGATGGAGGGCCCAGGGGCATAGGAGGTGGAGGGCCCAGGGGCATAGGAGGTGGAGGGCCCAGGGGCATAGGAGGTGGAGGGCCCAGGGGCATAGGAGGTGGAGGGCCCAGGGGCATAAGAGGTGGAGGGCCCAGGGGCATAGGAGGTGGAGGGCCCAGGGGCATAGGAGGGGTAGGTGGCGATCCCATCATAGGCGACCTCGGCGACGTAACCCGTTTGGTGGTCCGCTCTGAAGTTGACCGTTTGGGTTCGGCCGTCGGCTAGGAGGACGGAGTATTGACCCTGCGTCACGTGTCCGTCGGAATCCTCGTTGTGACTATGAATGTTGCCGTTGTAGTCATCGTTGACGGCGTAGGCGAAGAAGAATGGCATACCGGCCTGTTGTAATGTTGGGAGAAAATGTTAAGGGTTAATACTAGAGAACTGTTACTAGATAGAAACTGCCAAATTCACTAGACAAAATAATATGATGAAGAAAAAGATGGTCAACTGGAAGAAAAAAAAAGGCCTATTCCACTGCACTAAAAACACACAAGTATAATATTAACCCCTTGAGGCCCAGAACGTAATTTCCATTGTAATTTGGGTACTATTAGACGATTTTTAGTGAATATAAGCAATATTTCATAGATATGACCTGTTTAGTATCCTTGTCCACGAACTAATTTGGTATATTCAGTTACTTCTCGTAATTAATTTATTGGCTAACAAAAGACGATTTTATATAGCAACGGAAAGATCTGGGTGTGAAGGGGCTAAGGGTTAATTGGGGTGACTTTAGTAATGGTGATGATGTGGTAGTGGTGGTAATAGTGGTAGAAACGTGGTAGTGATGATGTAGACTAAGGGCTAAATGCAAGAATGCTCGTCAAATCCCGGCAGGTAGAGATTTCCGACCGTCGTATCTCCACCGGTGGGATATACAAGAATTGTTTTCAAATGCCCGGCTAGTGGAGATTTGGGCAAGAGTACCAACACAAGCGAGTCCAAGGCGGCATCAGTATTTTGACTGTTTTACACCTATCTAATTCCTTTTACTAGCCTAATTGATCATTTCTGCCATTAAAATAATAGCTTTGTTAGTGTTCACCACTTATCTGAGGCGTTGCTGAAGAAAAAATGGGCCTGAATGATGCTTGTGCGTACATTTGAACGGTGGCCAGTGGCTTGAACGTACATTTGTGGCCAGTCGCCACAAAGCAATATGGCGGACCACCTCCACCACCGCCGCTCTCTCTCCTCACCACTTATCACAGCAATATAAGGCCTCCTGCACCTAATTTTCCCTTAATTATGACACTTGTGCATTCACAGTGTATGAATGTCACTCTCGGTTATGTTGAAAACTCGCCTGTAATGGTTTGGGAAGAAATATGATGATAAGATAAGATAAGATACTTTGATCCTATCTAGACACTTTGCAAGTACCAACTACAAGGTTATTGACTATACAAAGCGCCACCACACCAGGACGAATTTGGTGGACTCGAACCGCTGACCGAATGGCGCAGGGACTCTGCAACACCAGTCCGTGATTCTACCACCGCGTCACCCTGGCGGGTAGAAATATGATGAAATAAGGACAGAGGACAAGGCATGGACAACGCAACCAGTGGAGCAACGCAACCAGTAGAACGCAACGGGTGGTGTGTTTTCAAATTATTCCTGCTTGCCGAAACGCGATGCAACGGGTCGAGAACATTTCTTGCATATGGGCCTTAGGGAAACTAGGCGATGATGATGACTTTGATAACATAATGACACGTTACAGTATTAGCTGGAAGATTATTTTATAGAGGAATGTGATGATGGTAATGAAATGATGACTAAAAAAACCAGTTGGAGTTAATACATGATGATCAGTATAAAGTATGAACGCTAGTGTGAACCATTATAATATGACTAATTAACCCCAATCACATTTATTGAACTCTCTTTCTCTTGCTAATAATGAAATCCACGTTTAACCCCTTGAAACCCAGAACGTAATTTCCATCGTAATGTGGGTACCATTAGACGATTTGTAGTGAATATAAGCAATATTTTCTAGATATGACCTGTTTAGTATCCGTGTCGACTAACTAATTTGGTATATAAAGTGACTTCGTAATTTTATGGCTAACAACAGACGAATTTATATAGCAAAGGAAAGATGTGGGCGTGAAGGGATAAAACCAAGTCATCTAACTTTAATCCTTAACTCATCTTAATCCCTAACTTAACTAACTAATCCCTAACCCCTTAATCTAAGCCAACACATTTTTCTCTAACCCCCTTCCCCCCCCCCCCACTCCTCAATCCCTGCCCCTTGCAACCCTTTCTACTCACCTGACCATATCCACCGTCCGAAGAGCCATATCCACCAGAGCCCCCTTGTTCTCCATATCCTCCAGATCCACCTGCTCCACCATATCCACCTTGTCCGCTAACTCCACCTTCTCCACCGTATCCACCATCATCTCCTGGTCCACCGTATCCAGCATCTCTTCCTGGTCCACCGTATCCACCATCTCCACCTTGCCCGCTATATCCACCATCTCCACCTTGGCCGCCATATCCACTTGACCCACTGCCGCTACCCAAACCATTCTTGCCATCTAATCCACCATATCCACCACGACCAATTAATCCACCAAGACCCACTTTCTGTCCACCATAACCTCCAGTTCCACTTAGGCCCCTGGGTCCACTGCCCTGAATGGATGGGCCATAGCTGGGGCCAGTAGTTGGGCCATAGCCTGGACCAGTGGTTGGGCCATTGCTGGGGCCAGTAGGGGTACCATAGCCTTGCTTAGGGGTGGATGGGCCATAGCTGGGGCCAGTAGGGGTACCATAGCTTTGCTTAGGGGTGGTTGGGCCATAACCTGGACCAGTGGTTGGGCCATAGCTTGGGCCAGTAGGTGTACCATAGCTCTGTTTTGGGGGGGTGGGGTCATAGCTTGGGCCAGTAGGGGTACCATAACTCTGTTTAGGAGTGGTTGGGTCATAGCTGGGACGAATTGGAGGGCCATAACTTTGTTTATGGGTAGTTGGGCCATAGCTGGGGCCAGTGGATGGGCCATAGCTTTGTTTGGGAGTGGTTGGGCCATAGCTTGGGCCAGTGGATGGGCCATAGCTGGGGCCAGTAGGGGTACCATAGCTTTGTTTGGGAGTGGTTGGGCCATAGCTGGGGCCATTGATGGGGCCATAACCTGGACCAGTGGTTGGGCCATAGCTGGGGCCAGTAGGGGTACCATAGCTCTGTTTGGGAGTGGTTGGGCCATAACTTGGGTCAGTGGTTGGGCCATAGCTTGGCCTAGTAGGTGTGCCATAGCTCTGCTTATAGGTGGTTTGGCCATAGCTGGGGCCAGTGGTAGGGCCATAACCTGGACCAGTGGTTGGGTCATAGCTGGGGCCAGTAGGTGTGCCATAGCTCTGTTTTGGGGTGGTTGGGCCATAATCTGGGCCATTAGATGGGCCATAGAATGGGCCAAGGGGTGTTCCATAGCTTAGTTTAGGGGTGGTTGGGTCATATGTGGGGCCAGTGGATGGGCCATAGGAAGATGGTGTTGGCGTGCCATAAGTGTCCTTGGGTGGGCCATAAGATGGTCTAGGCGTGGTTGGGCCATAAGAATTCTTTGGGGTGCCATAAGAGTCCTTGGGAGGGCCATAAGTGTCTTTGGGTGGGCCATAAGATGGTCTAGACGTGGATGGACCATAAGAGTCCTTTGGAGGGCCATAAGAGTCCTTGGGTGTGCCATAACTGTCCTTTGGTGGGCCATAACTGTCCTTTGGTGGGCCATAACTGTCCTTGGGTGGGCCATAAGTGTCCTTGGGTTGGCCATAAGATGGTCTAGGCGTGGATGGGCCATAAGAGTCCTTGTGAGGGCCATACGTGTCCTTGGGATGGCCATAAGTGTCCTTGGGAGGGCCAAAAGATGGTCTAGGCGTGGTTGGGCCATAATAATTCTTTGGAGGGCCATAAGAGTCCTTTGGAGAGCCATAAGAGTCCTTGGGAGGGCCATAAGTGTCCTTGGGAGGGCCATAAGTGTCCTTGGGAGGACCATAGGTGGGTTGAGGTGTGTCATAAACCGGCCTTGGCGTGGTGGACACATAGGGTTTGATTGGCGGGGCATAGGAGGGGCCTGGGGTGGTGGGGCCATAGGAGGGGCCTGGGGTGCTGTGGCCATAGGAGGCACCATCTAGGGACTGCAGAAACAGAGAGAAGAGGGCTGGGGAGGGCCTGGCTGTGGAGGGTCCCGTGAAGGGCTTGAAGGAGGGCACGCCAAGGGCACTCCCATAGTCACCCCCTACAGGAGAGGAACCATGAGGAGGCGGGTAAACCGTCTCCGGCTCTTTGTAGTCTAAGGGCCCCTCGGCAGGTATCTCGCCGGGGAGGCCAAAGGGCGTCTTGGGGGCGTCGTAGGAGTAGCCCTCGGAGCATGTGGTGCAGGGGGCGTGGTGTTGTGCGTCCAGGAGGGAAGGGAAGGTCGCGGGGAGTCCTGTGGTGAGGCCCAGGGCGGCGCACGTCACCGCTAGTATCTGAAGGAGGAAGAGGTTTAGAAGGAAGAAGAGGAGGAGGAAGAGGAGGAGGAGTAGGAGGAGGAGGTGGTTCAGGAAGAAGAGGAGGAGAAGAACAAGGAGGAGGAGGAGGAAGAGAGAAAGGGATATATATGATGAAGGGCTTGTTCCTCCTTCTCCTCCACCCAATGACTATATTATGCCTGTCATTAAGATCCTTCGGAATGATGGTTTTTTTGCCCTTTCTGGCCTAGTTCCTCGGAAGGCTTACGGTCCTGACGGAGTCCCTCCTATTGTTCTCAAAAACTGTGCTTCTGTGCTTGCACCTTGCCTGGTCAAACTTTTCCGTCTTTGTCTATCTACTTCCACCTTTCCTTCCTGCTGGAAGTTTGCTCACATCCAGCCTATTCTTAAGAAGGGTGACCGCTCTAATCCTTCAAACTACCGTCCTATAGCTTTGACTTCCTGCCATTCTAAAGTTTTTGAATCTATATTTAATAAGAAGATTCTTAAGCATCTATCTGCACACAAACTTCTATCTGATCCTCAGTACGGTTTCCGTAAAGGGCGATCTACTGGCGATCTTCTAGCTTTCCTAACTGAATCTTGGTCATCCTCCTTTAGGGGTTTCGGTGAAACTTTTGCTGTTGCCCTTGACATATCAAAAGCTTTTGATAGAGTCTGGCACAAATCTTTAATTTCCAAACTACCCTCATTCGGTTTCTATCCTTCTCTCTGTACCTTCATCTTAAGTTTCCTTTCAAACCGTTCTATTGCAGCTACTGTAGACGGACATTGTTCTTCTCCTAAATCTCTTAATAATGGTGTTCCCCAGGGTGCTGTCCTATCACCCACTCTCTTTCTATTATTCATTAATGATCTTCTAAGTCTAACTCAAAGCCCTATCCACTCCTACGCTTATGATTCTACCCTGCATTTTTCAACGTCGTTTATTAGACGTCCAACTCAACAGGAACTAAGTGATTCACGGAGAGATGCCACCGAGCGCCTAACTTCTGATCTTTCTATAATTTCTGATTGGGGCAAAGCAAACCTTGTTTTGTTCAATGCCTCAAAAACCCAATTTCTTCACCTATCTACTCGACAAAACCTACCAGATAACTATCCCCTCTTCTTCAATGGCACTCAACTGTCTCCTTCTTCTACAATGAACATTCTAGGACTATCCTTTACTAAATATCTGAACTGGAAATCTCACATCTCATCTCTTGCTAAGACAGCTTCTAAGAAGTTAGGTGTCCTGTGGCGTCTGCGTCCGTTTTTTTTTCCCTCCCAACTGCTTGCTCTCTACAGGGGCCTTATCCGCCTATGTATGGAGTATGTCTCACATGTTTGGGGAGGATCCACTCATACAGCTCTCTTAAACAGGGTTGAGTCAAAAGATTCTCGTCTCATCAACTCCTCTCCTCTGACTGACTGTCTTCAATCTTTAAATCACCGCCGCAATGTTGCTTCTCTTGCTCTCTTCTACCGTTATTTTCATGCTCACTGCTCTTCTGAACTTGCTAACTGCATGCCTCCCCCTCTCCCGCGGCCTCGCTGCACAAGACTTTCTACTCTTTCTCATCCCTATTCTGTCCATCTTCCTAATGCAAAAGTTAATCAGTATCTTTACCCTTTCATCCCTTTCACTCTGTAAACTCTGGAACTCTCTTCCTGTTTCTATTTTTCCACTTTCCTATGACTTAAATCTTTTCAAAAGAAGAGTAACAAAACACCTCCCGAACAAAATTGGCTCACCCCTCATTTTTAGTTTATTCTCTTACTGTCTTCTTTATAGGGACTGGCAACTAAGCGGGCTTTGTGTTACCCATTTTTGGTGTGCCCTTGGCCAGTTCCTTGTGATGTAAAAAAAAAAAAAAAAAAATATTATAAAAAAAAAAAAAAAAAAAATATATATATATATATATATATATGTATATATAGTATGTATGTATATATATGTCTGATATATATATATGTATATATATTATGTATATATATATATGTATATATATATATATGTATATATATATATGTATATATATATATATATTTTATATATATACATACATATATATACATACATAAAATTATATAAAAAAAAAAATATATATATATATATATATATATATATGTATGTATATATATGTATGTATATATATGTCTGTATATATATATATGTATATATATATATGTATATATATATATATTATATATATATATATATGTATATATATATGTATATATATATTTATATATATATATATAATATATATATATATATATATATATATATATATATATATATATATATATATATATATATATATATATATATATATATATATATATATATATATATATATATATATAGTATATATATATATATATATATATTTTGGTAAGGTTGCTATTTTATGTCAGTAGTAGTGATAGCAATCCTACTTTCCATTTACCACTAACTACACACACACACACACACACACACACACACACACACACACACACACACACACACACACACACACACACACACACACACACACACACACACACACACACACACACACACACACACACACACACACACACACACACACACACACATACCACACACACACACACACACACACACACACACACACACACACACACACAACACACACACACACACACACTCCGTAATTGTGTGTGTGTGTGTACACAAGGGTACCCGGTACTCGTAGTGTAGTGGTAGTACGCTCGGTTCACAACCGAGAAGTCCCGGGTTCGATCCCCGGGCGGAGCGAAGAGAGACGAGCGGTCTTCTTAAAAACCCGAGCCCCGTCCACTCAGCAGGAATGGGTCCCGGGTGTTACCCGGGGATTTGTGACCCACCTCCCGGGGTTGGCCTCGGCCAACACTAAGCACTAAGGATTAATGATAAAATGTTGATATGGAGATGGGGCAATACAAGTGTAGCTCAGGCCCTGTAAAATACAACTAGGTAAATACACACACAACGTAATGCATAGCTCGTCTTGGTTACGCGTTATACAAATCGTGACATCCTCCTCCTCCTCCTCCTCCTCCTCCTCCTTCTCCTTCTCCTTCTCCATCCGTAACGCCTTACGTAACATCAATTCCCTCCTCCTCCTCCTCCTCCTCCTCCTCCTCCTCCTCCTCCTCCTCCTCCTCCTCCTCCTCCTCCTCCTCCTCCTCCTCCTCCAGCTCCAGCTCCTCCCCTCCACCAATGAGTCAAGTGAAAGTTTCTTGTTTACTCCTGAATTGTCATCATATTTCACTCATTTTGGTGGAGGAAGGGGAGGGGAGGAGAGGGTGGGAGGAGAGGGGAGGAGAGGGGGGAGGGGAGGTGGAGTAATAACCGGAGCAATGATGAGTAAGGGGGGCGGGGGATGGGGGTAAAGGTGCAGGGCGAGGGAGAGGAAGGTTTGGAGGGGCGGGAGGGGGAGTGGAGAAGTGGGGGAGGAAAGGAGGGGGCGGGGGAGGGGGGGAAAGGGCGAGGTGTCAAGGTGGTGGTGGTAATAACAGCAATCACCTCACATGCCTTTCACTGTCATTGTATTTTCACCCTTCCTGTTTGTGTAAATAGAGGCGGTTTTTAGGTTGTCTACTAGTGCCTGATTTACTGATAGAG
>JACEEZ010013974.1:40000-64034 GCA_016584305.1 Chionoecetes opilio
TGATGTTTTCTTTGCCCTTTCTGGCCTAGATCCTCGGAAGGCTTACGGTCCTGACGGAGTCCCTCCTATTGTTCTCAAAAACTGTGCTTCTGTGCTTGCACCTTGCCTGGTCAAACTTTTCCGTCTTTGTCTATCTACATCCACCTTTCCTTCTTGCTGGAAGTTTGCTCACATCCAACCTGTTCCTAAGGTGGGTGACCGTTCTAATCCTTCAAACTATCGTCCTATAGCTTTGACTTCCTGCCTTTCTAAAGTTTTTGAATCTATACTTAATAAGAAGATTCTTAAGCATCTATCTGCTCACAATCTTCTATCTGATCGTCAGTACGGTTTCCGTAAAGGGCGATCTACTGGCGATCTTCTAGCTTTCCTAACTGAATCTTGGTCATCCTCCTTTAGGGGTTTCGGTGAAACTTTTGCTGTTGCCCTTGACATATCAAAAGCTTTTGATAGAGTCTTGCACAATTTTTTAATTTCCAAACTACCCTCATTCGGTTTCTATCCTTCTCTCTGTACCTTCATCTTTAGTTTCCTTTCAAACCGTTCTATTGCAACTACTGTAGACGGACATTGTTTTTCTCCTAAACCTATCAATAGTGGTGTTTCCCAGGGTTCTGTCCTATCACCCACTCTCTTTCTATTATTCATTAATGATCCTCTGAGTCTTACTCAAAGCCCTATCCACTCCTATGCTGATGATTCTACCCTGCATTTTTCAACGTCGTTTATTAGACGTCCAACTCAACAGGAACTAAGTGATTCACGGAGAGATGCCACCGAGCGCCTAACTTCTGATCTTTCTATTATTTCTGATTGGGGCAAAGCAAACTTTGTTTTATTCAATGCCTCAAAAACCCAATTTTTTGACCTAGCTACTCGACAACCTATCAACTCGACAAAACCTTCCAGATAACTATCCCCTCTTCTTCAATGACACTCAACTGTCTCCTTCTTCTACAATGAACATTCTAGGACTATCCTTTACTAAAAATCTGAACTGGAAATCTCACATCTCATCTCATGCTAAAACAGTTTCTAAGAAGTTTGGTGTCCTGTGGCGTCTGCGCCCTTTTTTTTATCCCTCCCAATTGCTTGCTCTCTACAGGGGTCCTATCCGCCCATGTATGGAGTATGTCTCACATGTTTGGGGAGGATCCACTCATACAGCTCTCCTAAACAGGGTGGAGTCAAAAGCTTTTCGTCTCATCAACTCCTCTCCTCTGACTGACTGTCTTCAATCTTTAAATAACCGCCACAATGTTGCTTCTCTTGCTCTATTCTACCGTTATTTTCATGCTCACTGCTCTTCTGAACTTGCTAACTGCATGCCTCCCCCCCCCCCCCCGCTGCCTCGCTGCTCAAGACTTTCTACTCATTCTCATCCCTATTCTGTCCATCTTCCTATTGTAAGAGATAATCAGTATCTTTACTCCTGCATCCCTTTCACTGGTAAACTCTGGAACTCTCTTCCTGTTTCTATTTTTCCACTTTCCTATGACTTAAATTTTTTCAAAAGAAGAGTAACAAGACACCTCCCGAACTAAATTGGCTCACCCCTCATTTTTATTTTTTTCTCTTACTGTCTTCTTTATAGGGACTGGCAACTAAGCGGGCTTTGTGTTACTCATTTTTGTTGTGCCCTTGGCCAGTGCCTTGTGATGTAAATAAAGAAGAAGGAAGAATAGGAAGAGTTTGTCTAAAGAAGGAGTAGGTAGAGAATTATAGATAAACAGAAGCTGATTTTCTTGAAGGAGTAGCAGTAGAAGGAGGAGTGAATAGGGAGGGCGGAATAAGTGATGGAGGAGGAGAGGGAAGGAGGAAAAAGTGAAGGAAGGAGAAGGAGAATACAATAAAGCAGGGAAAAGGAGAAGACGAAGAAGGAGGATGGAAGAGAAAAGAAAGGAGGAGGAGTAGGCAATAAAGAAGAGCTATTTCTTGGGAGTAGGAGGAGGAGTATGTCTGAAGGAGTAAGTGAAGGATTATAAGCAAATACAAAATTTTTCTGAAGGAGTAGCAAGAGGAGGAGTAGGAGTGACTAGGAGAAGGAGGAGGAAGAGGAATGACTAGCAGAAGGAGTAGAAGGAGTGACTAAGGGCTTACGGTACCTGAAAGAGCCGCATGTTTACTTGACGGCGAGGCAGAAGGGAGTGAGTTGCTATTGAAAGTGTGTGCCTTATATACCTGTGTGGGTGACGTCACCACCCCCGCCACGCACCTTCACTTGCCTCTGGGACCAACACTGTTTTATATATTCATCATCATCATCACCCTTCTTCACCCTTCTTCTTTGCCGCCTTCTTCTTCACCCTTCTTCATTCTTCTTCTCTCTTCTTCACTCTTCTTCTTCTCTCTTCTTCTCTCTTCTTCATTCTGTTTTTTTCTTCTTCTTTTATTAGGGTACTGAATAGGTAGAGATATATGTATGTGTATAATCTAATATAATATAGGAGTAGCCGTGTGTCTGTGTGTCTGTCTATCTGTTATGCGTAGCCAAAACTGTAAATTCAATTTTGATGAGAATACGCTAAAAAAAATCGCAAATAAATCGTAGGTGGTAAGCGGCCTAGTCCCATGTTGATTGAATAATTTTGAAGGGGGGTTTTGGGCTAAAAACACTTTAGGAGTATTAGATTACAAGACAAACTCTGCGGTAACGTCTTGCCGCATTCCACAAACTCAGTAGACTCATGGACGTTTGTTTGAGTGTGTGTGTTGGAATCACACGGAACACAAAGGGTTGGAATCACACAGAACTTGGTCTACCCCGAGGCACTTTGACCAGTGACCAACGACAGCAACAATACGATTTGGAGTTTGCAATCACATGTTGTCTAATATATACTACTACTACAAACATCAATACATGGGTCCGAAGCACTTGTTATTCCTATGTTAACAGACAGTGGCCAGGGGAGTAGTATGTTTTTGACCAGAATGCACGGTGGCACAAAAGGAGGAGCGACAACACATTGATTGCCACTTATCGCAGTTGATAAACTGCGATTTCACCAAGGAAGGTGAAAACAGCTGTATCTATGCTGTGTCATCACCACCAGCCTGTTTACCACCCATTCAGAAGAGCGACAACATAGCTGATTGCCACTTATGACAGTTGATAAGCATTACACATTCAATCATGTGTAAGCACCTGTCAACATAAGGAAACCTCCCCTATATGAGATGTCGAACGGCCGGAAGGAGCAGAGAAGAGGGGGCAACGTTTCACTCACGTACACGTTCCCTCTGAGTAACCTGTGGGTTACACGCTGTTGTCACTGAATGGTTCAGGCCTGTCTTAAGACTTAAGTTCCTTAGCCGATGGAACCCGTGACTAGTCGCTATTCCTCACATTGTACATATTTTACATAACTGTATATTGTATTCCTCGTACTGGTACTTATATATTAAAAATCTAAAAGAAACCGCTCGACTACTTTTTATTACCCATACCACACCTTGGCAATCAATCCTTACATGTCATAGACGCTGTACGTTAAAGGATTGAACCCAGTTACCCTTAAACAACAAGATAGGAAAGGGTAACACTTTGTCTTCTTCTTCACTCTTCTGCTTCTTCTTCTTCATTCTTCTTCATTCCTTACATTTCCTCTTTTCTTTACACTTTTTTTGATTTCCATCATCATCACCCTTCTTCTTCTCTCTTCTGCATTCTATTTTCTTCTTGTTCTTTGTCTTCTTCGTCACTCTTCGTCTTCTTCTTCTTCTTCTTCTCCGTCTCCTCATATTTCGTCTCCTCCTTTCTCTCCTTCATTGCTTACTTATGACAGTTGATAAGCATTACACATTCAATCATGTGTAAGCACCTGTCAACATAAGGAAACCTCCCCTATATAAGATGTCGAACGGGTGGGTGGGTGGGTGGATGGGTGGGTGGGTGGGTGGGTGGGTGGGTGGGTGTGGGGGTGTGTGGGGGTGTGTGGGTGTGTGTGTGTGTGTGTGTGTGTGGTGTGTGTGCGTGTGCGTGTGCGTGTGCGTGTGCGTGTGCGTGTGCGTGTGCGTGTGCGTGTGCGTGTGCGTGTGCGTGTGTGTGTGTGTGTGACGAAAGAGAAGGAAAGCAAGGGAAAGGAAGAAGATCAGACCACTTTAGCGAGCTAAAAAATATAAATAAAACACGGAAAAGATAAAAGAGAAAATATAGAAATTTGATTATATGTTCAGTGCAAGGTAACAGAAAGAATAGAAAATGCGATTCATAGTAAAGTGGGAATTATTAATGATAAAGGAAAGATATGACTACTACTCTACTACGACTACTACTACAAACAAACAACAAACTAACAACAAAACCCACGAGAGTGACTGAAAACTGTGCCACATTAATAGATCATATTTGGACCTCACATTTGGAAAATTACATAAACAATTACATAGTATATACTGATATAACAGATCATTTTGCAGTATACTCTCAGTTTAGAAAAGTTGTAAATAAGTGTGATGCATATGTAAAAAGAAGATTTTTTTTCTGACATAAATATCAATTTATTGGCAGAAGAAATATCACATGAAAACTGGTTGCAAATTATAAATATTAACGACGCAAATGACGCATATGATAACTTTCACAGATTATATAAAGATAAATTTTTATCTTGTTTTCCATTAAGAAAAATTTAAGTTAACGTTAAAAACGAAAGAAGCCCTTATATAACTGCAGGATAAAAAACTAGTATCCAGGAGAAACACAGACTTGAAAGGTTGGCATCAAAATGGCCATTGTCATATGGACCAAGATATAAAGTTTACAGGAAGAAGCTGGTAACACTACTTAGAGCTGCAAAAAACAAATATTTTCAAGATAAATTTAAGAGTGAACAAGGTAATGATAAATCAATTTAGAATACAATAAATAGTCTAATGGGCAGAAAAAAGGTCAATCATTGTAATGAAATTAAACTAAAAAATAATAATGGCCTCACTGCAAATATTTGTAATGAACATTTCTTAAAAAAAGCTGGATCCCACCGCAACAAACAAGTGCACAACAGAACTCTTACTCTCAATTTTTCAATAATCCATCGGAAATTTCTTTTTACCTTTATCCTGTTACTAGGGATGAGGTTAATCAATATTCAAAATCTATATAAGCAAACACAGCACCAGGATGTGATGAAATTCCACCAAAACTGTTATAACTTACTGCACATTATATTGATATATTGATGATCTCACCCACATAATCAATCGATGTTTCCAGCAAGGATGCTTTCCGGACAATCTTAAAATTGCTAAAGTAATACCAATATTTAAATCTGGTGATGAAGATGATGATAAAAATAATTATAGACCCATATCTATTTTACCCTCGATTAGTAAAGTTTTTGAAAAACCTATTGTTCATAGATTCAAAGGGTTCCTGGAAGATTTTGAATTATTATCTGATAATCAATATGGATTTCATAGGAATAAGTCAACAGAGAAAGCCATAATAAAATTTACAAGTGAAATTTATAGTAATTTGGAGGTGATAGAGGAGGAGAAGGAGGAGGAGGAGGAGGGAGGAGGAGGAGGAGGAGGAGGAGGTGTGAGTCGTTACCATTGTCTACTTTGTTAACGATGTGAACTAGTGATTGTAACAGCGTCAGCGCCTACAACAGGAACAGGCGAAGGCGAGGGTGTGAGTGCGGGGTGACGCGGCCTGATTACTTGTCAATTATCTGCTTCCTCCTCCTCCTTCTTCTTCCTTTTCTCCTTCTTCCTTTTCTTTTTCTCCGATTTCGTCTCCTTTCTCTGCTTCATTGCCTACTCCTCCTTCTTCCTTCCTTCTCCTTTTCCCTTCTCTGCTTACTTGTCAATTATCTTCTTTCCCCTCCTTCTTCCTTTTCTTCCTCCTATTTCGTCTCCTTTTCCGTCAATCTTTCCTATCAAATTCCATAGTAGTTTTTTAATACTGTATGGGGTTTTTTTCTCACTTTTTTCCGGCCTGCCTTGGTGGGAAGGAGAGGTGGGTGGGGAGGAGCCTTCAACTTTGCTACTCGCTTACCTCTAACACGTAGAAACTCTAGTGGTAGAAAGTAGTCACACAGGCAGCCTTGTTTGGTCCAGTAATGCTGTTGCTGTCTGTTTTTCCTTTGTATTCCTTTGTATTATCATTGCCTTCTCTTTCCGTCTCTTTCTCCTCCTATTTCGTCTCCATTTTCTGTCTCATTGCCTACTCCTCTTTCCTTCTCTCTTCCATCCTCATTCGTCTTTTCCTTTCTCTACTTCATTGCCTCTTCCTTTTTCTCTTCCTCTTCCACCACCACCACCACTACCATCATAAATCATTAATCTGTGTACTACCATATTCCCCTCCTCCTCCTCCTCCTCCTCCTCCTCCTCCTCCTCCTCCTCTCCTCCTCCTCCTCCTCTCCTCCTCCTCCTCCAACAATAATAACGATACAATTATTTGTGGACATTTTAACATACCTCGTATAAACTGGAATAATAATTCTGCTGATAGAGAAGGTATGCGATTGCTTGATATGGTGAACGAAGTATATTTAAATCAGGTGGTCCGTGAGCCTACAAGGGATAATAGTATCCTAGATTTAGTTTTCACTACCGACATTGATCTGATTGATTACTGCGATATAGGTGAACATTTGGTAAACAGTGATCACAGGCTAATCAGATGCGGCATAAATTGCAATGTAGACATCACAGAAAATCGGTTACTAGTCCCATATTATATAATAAAGCGGATTTCAAGAAGATCAGCAGGGTACTAAGCGAAGTTGAATGGATTGACCTACTAAATGGTAATAACGCCGAAAACATGTGTAATGTGTAATTCACAAATAAACTCCTATCGGTGGTGGAAAAACATGTTCCCTTGGTAAGAAAACGTTTGAATAACAAAAACAGACCCAGTTGGATGAATAATGAGATCCAACAAATCATTGGTAGAAAGCGCCGAGCGTATAAAGTTTACAAACGATCAAAGGCAGACTGCGATTCTAGAGAATACAATGACGTAAAACGTCGCTGCAAAGGACCAATTAAGTCTAAAAAGCGTGAGTATGAAGAAAAAATTGCAAAGGAATCCAAATCAAACCCGAAAAGGTTCTTTCAATACGTTCGAAGTAAGAAAAACGTGAAAACAAGTATTGGGCCACTGAAAGATAATAATAATATCTTGGTAAATGATAATAAGAGTATGGCGTTCGTACTCAATGAATACTTTAATGCGGTATTTATTAAAGAAGACGAAACTCCATTACCAGAACCAGTAAACATGTATGCGGGACTCGAAAGGGATAGACTGGTAATAGGAGAGGTAACAGTAGACGAAATATCAAGGTATTTGTTGAAACTTGACCCAGCAAAATCCGTGGAGGTGGACGAAATCTCTCCGCGACTACTTCGCGAATGTCACAGTCAACTTTCCCTCCCATTAAAGATTATTTTCAATAAATCGCTAAGCGACAAAAATGTTCCTAGTATGTGGAAATTAGTTAATGTTACACCGATATTCAAGAAAGGGAGTAAGAGCCTCGCAAGTAATTATCGCCCAATTAGTCTAACGTCCGTGATTGTTAAACTATTTGAGAAAATATTGCGGGATAAAATAGTGTCTTTTCTCGATAAAAATAACTCAATACGAAACTCCCAGCATGGATTTCGAAATAAGAGATCCTGCTTAACAAACCTACTGAATTTTTTTAATATCATTTTTTTTTTTTTTTTTTTTTTTTACGTCACAGGGAACTGGCCAAGGGCACAACAAAAATGGGTAACACAAAGCCCGCTTAGTTGCCAGTCCCTATAAAGAAGACGGTAAGAGAATAAAATAAAAAGAAAGGGGTAGGCCAATTTAGTTCGGGAGGTGTCTTGTTACTCTTCTTTTGAAAAGATTTAAGTCATAGGAAAGTGGAAAAATGGAAACAGGAAGAGAGTTCCAGAGTTTACCAGTGAAAGGGATGAAAGAGTAAAGATACTGATTAACTCTTGCATTAGGAAGATGGACAGAATAGGGATGAAAATGAGTAGAAAGTCTTGTGCAGCGAGGCCGCGGGAGTGGGGGTGGCATGCAGTTAGCAAGTTCAGAAGAGCAGTGAGCATGAAAATAACGGTAGAAGAGAGCAAGAGAAGCAACATTGCGGCGGTGATTTAAAGATTGAAGACATTCAGTCAGAGGAGAGGAGTTGATGAGACGAAACACTTTTGACTCAACCCTGTTTAGGAGAGCTGTATTTATTCAAACTGGGACGCTAAAATTCCCTCGGATGTAATATACCTTGATTTTCAGAAAGCCTTCGATACAGTTCCCCATAACCGACTGTTGACCAAGCTAAGGGCACATGGCTTAGGAGAGCAATTATGTTCATGGATTGGCGATTGGCTTTCAAATCGTAAAAAAGGGGGTAGAAAAAATTTGGCGAGGATTGATTAGTAAGTTACTAATGGGGGTGCCTCGGGGCTGGGGTTTTGGGGCCCTATTTTTTTTCTTATTTTAAATCAACGATCTGGACTGCGGACTTGTATCAAAAAATATCGAAATTTGTAGATGACACCAAAAGGCGGTAAAAAGGATATACAAAGGAAAACTGCGAACCTACAAAGTATCTCGGAAAACTATCGTTTGGAGTGAAAAATGGATATTAAAAATTAAAAATTCCGAAAAGTAAAGTAAGCATTGGGGAAACGTAACCTCAAAATTTACTATAAAATGCAAAATAAACTTTTAAAACTAATGCAGCGGGAAAAATGGATTTAGGTTCTCATCATAATGATTGAAAACCAGTCCCATTATCTAGCTGCAGTAAAACAAATATGATGTTGGGCTTTTAAAAACGTAATTTTTGAACAAAAAATTCCCGAAAGTAATGCCCAAAAATTTAACACCCCTTTGGTTTGGGCCGCACGGAATATGCCGTTCAATTTTGGTCGTCCTGTTTCGTAAAAAATCAAGCCAAACTGGAATCAGTGCAAAGAAGAGAAAACCAAACAATTCCCATCTCTGCGAAATTCTCTTATGAAGAGAGACTGCGGAAACTTAAATTTTTTCCTTAAAAAGGACGTAGAATCCGTGGGGACTTGATAGAAATTTTAGTCCAAAAAGGGTTTTTGAGTCATTAATCAAAAAAACCTATTCGGCTTTCAACTCAAGTGGCAAAAAGAAAAAAGGGGTTTAAAACAAAAACGGTAACGTTGGTTTTCACCGTTCCAAAAAATTATTTCAATGTTAAGCTTTGATCGTGGAAAAAAGTTACCAGCAATGTTGTCGGAGCCAGCAAAATAATACATTCAAAAACAGACTTGACGCGCACTGAAAGTAAATGGGTATTGATATTGCGAATTTCTTTTTACCCCCGTATGATTAGTTTTTTGGTATTGTGTTAGTATTTTTTTCATTTCCTATTATTTGCACTATGAAACTTTCAGTTCCTATCCTTTTGGGACAGGGTTAATTTTCCAACGTTTTTTAAAAAGTAGTTGGGATAGTTATAGTATGTAGTTCGCAGTTTCCCCTCGCTATGGACCAAAGGTCTCCGGTTGTTTTCCCTATGTAATCCTATTTAATCCGGGAGAGGAGTGGTTTTAAAGGATTAAAAATAACCTGGATTCTCTATTTTTGCAGTAAAGATGGGCGGGGAAAAAGAAAAAAAATCGATCATCTATAGACCCCCATTTTCAAAATATTTAAACCGGGATAGCCAGCGTATGCCCGTTAATAGAAATAGTAATGATCCGATTGCGTATATTGGTGATTTCAATAGCTTTTTCTCCGGGGGAAACCACAATTCATCAATCACACTTCACAGCGATTTATTAGAAAGTTCGTTAACCAGTGTTCACAAACCCACGAGAGGTACAACTATTGGATCTGTTTTTTTTTGATAAATGCCGATTAGTAAATAAGTGAATATTGGCCCCCGAATTGGGACTAAAAGATCATAGAATTGTGTCCTTTGATAAAATTCAAAAGTTACAAGAAAGTGTTAGCAAGAACAAATTTTCCTGTATAAAAAAAGGTAACTTTGAAAGACTTAGAACGATTTTGTCAGAAAACAGATTGGAGGTGCCTATTTTAAATCAATCGAACATAACGAATCGTGGGGGGGATATTTAACAAACTTGAACAATGCTGTAAAAATCTTGTGTTCCTGTCGGTAAAAAAACTCCGTTTAAAAAAGAAAATAACCCAAGTTGGAACAGACAAAACGAATCTGGGCTTTTTCAGAAAAAACGGCCCCCACCATAAATACATGTCATCTCAAAATGAAAATATAAAATAAAAGTTCGAAAGACGACCGCGCGTACGAAAAAGTTGAAAAAAAAGTAAGAAAGCTCTTGAATTATGTATTTTTCAAGTATCAGTAAATCAAAAACCCCCAAAGAATTTTTCAGTTTTCGTGCCAAAAAAAAAGAAAGCTATCACAGCGAACAAGGTCCACCCGGCCCCTTGAAAAAATTTAAACTTACTAATAATGAAACGAGAAAGTGAAGTATTAAATAATTCTTTGCTTTTTGTTTTTAAGTTTAAGAATAAATGGCGGAGGAAAAATGGGCCCCGCGATCAAAGGGGGAATTCCCTTGATCAGTTGCGAATTTTTGAGAACCAATAATAAAAGCAATAGAAAAACTTTAAGTTAACAAAACCCCCGGGCCAGACTGTATTTACCCCGGTTTTTTAAAAGGGAAATAAACACCAGATTTGCAAAACCCCTCCAATCATTTTTAACAAATCCCTAAATTCTGGTAAAGCCCTAGAGATTGGAAAATTGCAAAGTTACCCCAAAACAGAAAAAAGGTTATTTGACACAACGAGCAATACGACCGATCACCTACACCATAGTCTGTAAATTAATGGAAACAGTAATACGAGACAATTTGGAAAAAACTTAGAAGAAAAAAAATTGATCAAAAACCCAGCACGGCTTTCGTAATAAACGTTTTTGCCCAAAATCTCAGATTTTTAATAAAGTATATAGCACGTTTGATGAGACGAAAACAGTAGAGTATTTATCTTGACTTTCCAAAAAGCATTGACAAAGTCCCCCATAAACGTTTACTTAAAAAATTAAAATCCATGGCATAACTGGAAAAACTTAAATTGGCTTTTAAGACGGGCTTTCTGAAAAAAAAGCGGGCGTCGTAAATAATGGAAAAAAAAATTAGCTGGCAAAATGTGTTAAGTTTTTGGTTTTTCCGCAGGGACTTTAACAGGGCCTGTACTTTTCTTAATCTATTGAAAAAAAAGATATGACGAAGGGCCCCACCTTTAAGATATAAAAATTTGCGGACGATTCTAAAATAACGATAAGTAATCTCAACTGCCGAAAAGATGAAATTGCAAGCTGACCTTGATCGTTTAGTTAGTTGGGCAAAAAAAAGTGGCAGATGAAAATTTAATACCGATTTTTAAAGGGTTTTGCATTATAGGAAGTATAACGATCAAAATTAACTACTCAATGGCCCGGACATGAACTTTCCAATGTTACCGAAGAAAAGACTGGGGATTATTATAAGCAACGACCTAAGCCCAGTAAACATTGTTCAGAAGTTTAAGGGGGTTTTTAACAAATTAACTGGTTTCATAGGAAGAACTTCGAATCTGAAATCGAATTCGTCTGAAAAGTCATTCCTACACTTTTCAATGCGATCGTACGTCCTCATCTTGAATATTGCTTCAGTTTTGGTCACCCTCTATAGAAAAGTATAATCCAAACTGGAAGAGCTACAAAAAAAGTTACTAAATGATTCCGCGCTTGCGAAAAGTCATACGAAGAGCGATTGAAGGAATTAACTTGTTCAGTTTTTTCAAAACTTTAGATTGCGAGGAGACTTAATAGAATTGTTTAAAATGTTCCATGGCTTCGATAATTTAACATAAACGCTATTTGAATATTGATTGGAAAAGAAACTACTCGTAGTAATGGATACAAGATTAAATTGGTAACCCCATTTCGGTCACAGAAGCGAAGCACTTTTTCTTTAATAGAGTAGTTAATATTTGGAACCCCTTTTCCAGCACAAGTAGTTAATAGTAACACGGTTGGAGCTTTTTTAAGAATAAACTAGATACATTCCTAACATAAAAATGCCCAACTCGATTACTTCGGCCCTACGAAAACTTTTTTTTTTTTTTTTTTTTGTAGCGTTACTTTAGTTTAAAGAATGTCTCTCCTTCAATCTTTCCTATAAAATTCCATGCCAGTTTTTTTTCTATACTGCATGGTGACTTTTCTCACTTTTTTTTCCTGCTGGCCTCGGCCGGAGGGAGAGGTGAGTGGGGGAGGAGCCCTTCCCCCTTTACTATTCCTTTTTCCCCTAACACGTTTGAAACTACAGTGGTAGAAAGTAGTCACACAGACAGCCTCATTTGGCCCAGTAGGGCTGTTGCTGTCTGTTTTCCTTTGTATTCCCCCTCCTCCGTCATTAGTGGTGTTTCCGCGGGATCAGTACTAGGACCTACATTATTTTCTGTACTATTCACGTCAACATTATCGACTATGACCTCCCAGTAAATAAAAAAAATCTATAAGTTTGCAAATATCACCAAAGTTTTAAAGCTAATTACTATTTTTACTACTACTACTACTACTACTGCTACTACTAAATACTACTACTCCTATTACTGCTACCCACTATTACTACTACAAACTATACTACTACTACTACTCCTATTACTTTCTACTAAATATTACTACTACTGTAAGTGACCGGGTGTATTGATAGCTAGTTTGGTCACACTGGAGAAGAAACTCAGATTCCAGTGGGAAGGTTAATTTTTAATTGAAAAACATCAACATATAAATGAAAAAACAAATTTGAACAATAAATATTACATTGGTTTAAGGTCAGGCGCGCTAATGCAGTGCGCGCTGAGTAAGGGGTGAATGTTGAGATGGTGAGTTTACATGTTTGTTAATTATAGTTACATTAGAAAACATAAAATAAAGGGTATGAAATTATACATGCATATGAACATTATAAAAATAAAAGTTATAATAGTTGGGGCTGCAACCACGCGTTTTCTCTTGTGGAGCAGTGTAAGGGAGAATGTAGTTTGTAGGAGAGACTGCTACAATACTCCCCTCCTAGTGACGAGGTGTGGAGGAACGAGATCTTGGTGGTGGAGCGGTGCTGCTGGAGTTACAGGTGGGCCGATTTGATGGGGTTGACGTGGAGGGCTGATGACCAGTTGCTGCTGCTGGGCCGCACAATACCTTGACGCATCAGAGACTCGGACTCGGCCTTGGCTTGACGGTAGCGTTCTGGAGCTAAGCGACGGGCCTTGGCGTGTACTGGTGGTCCTGTGGTCTCGATGTGACGTGGTGTTTGACGGGCATAGCAGTGTTGCAGCCGTGGCAGTGTTGCAGGCGTGGCAGTGTTGCAGGCGTGGCAGTGTTGCAGGCGTGGCAGTGTTGCCGCCATGGCAGTGTTGCCGCCGGCTGTGTTGCCGCCGGCTGTGTTGCGGGCGTGGCAGTGTTGCGGCCATGGCAGTGTTGCCGCCGGCAGTGTTGCGGGCGTGGCAGTGTTGTCGCCATGGCAGTGTTGCCGCCGGCAGTGTTGCGGGCGTGGCAGTGTTGCGGCCATGGCAGTGTGGTCGCCGGCAGTGTTGCGGGCGTGGCAGTGTTGCCGCCATGGCAGTGTTGCCGCCGGCAGTGCTGCGAGCATGGCAGTGTTGCCGCCGTGCCAGTGTTGCCGCCGTGACAGTGTTGCAGCCTGGTGATGAGTAATCCACAGGGCGATGAGTAATCCACAGGGCGATGAGTATTCCACAGGGCGGTGAGTAATCCACAGGGCGGTGAGTAATCCACAGGGCGGTGAGTAATCCACAGGGTGGTGAGTAATCCACAGGGCGGTGAGTAATCCACAGGGCGATGAGTGGCGACCGTGGAGTAAGTTACTCTAACACCGCGGGGCTGAGGGGTAACGTTTTGACTGAAGACGCGGGAAACCACGCTGAAGGAGCAGGGGCCGCACAGAATGCGCATGAGGCCGTGCTGAGGACGCATGAAGGCATCAGAGGTTGCAGAGGCCGCGCAGAATGCGCATGAGGCCGCTGAGGACGTAGTAAGGCGTCAGAGGGCGTAGAAGCCGCGCAGAGTGCGCATCAGGCCGGTGAAGACGCAGTATGGCGTCTGAGGGGACAGGGGCCGCGCAGAACGCGCATAAGGCCGTGCCGATGACGCAAGAAGGCATCGGAGGGGGGCACAGAAGGTGCCAGGGTGGGAGGGGATAACCTTTTAGGTGGCTGCTACACATTATACGTGTAGTTTTTCTCCCGACTCTTAAGGCTCAGCGAAGCGAACCCCATGATGGAGGCTAAGCTTTTCGCCTTAGGAGTGTTAGGACGAATGAGTCTAAAGACCCAGGTCCTTTCACTAGGAGAATTGTGCTCTTATATAGCACATGTTAGAGCCACCTAAAGACCATAGCTACACTCCGAGGGTCACCAATTGTTGGTGACGGGGGTTTATAATTGCTAGTTGTTCACATTGGAGAGAGAAACTCAGATTCCAGTGGGAAGGTTATTTTTTAATTGCTTGTAAAGGTTTATTGTACAATCAACATACAGGACATATAAATACAATACAAGCATGTACAGAAATACATATCCAGTAGCAAAAAAGGTACAAAGCGGGCATCAGCCCGGCAGTGAGCAGGTTATCCCGTCAGGCTACGGGAGGGGCGCGTGGAGGCGTGGTGATGGTGAGTCACCTGCGTCACTGGTCAGCGCTCGGGGCGGCGGGGTTTGGGTACGTGATGTGTCAGCGGGGAGGGGGCGTTGCTCGCAGCACCCTCAGCATCACGTCTCTCGGGGTGTGGCGGACCATGAGGGCGGCCCTGCCTTCACGCCCACGCAGCAGCCCCCCACCTGCAGGCTGGGCGGCGGGGGCCGGGCCGGGCCTCAGGGGGGCGGTGGCGGGGCAGGACAGGAGGTAGTGCACCAGTGGGCGACGGGTTTGCTTCTCGCAGTGATCGCACTCTTGCCCCTCGAAGTCCTCCTGCAGCTCCTCCCTGGTGCAGTAGCCCAGACGCACACGCTGCAGTAGTGCGCCATCTGCCCTGGGTTGTTGCTGGGTGGCGTCCAGTGGGTGGTAGTCAGTGGCTGCAGCGTACCAGGCCGCCTGCCTCTTCCTGGTCTCCAGCTCTCGGTGTGTCTGGTGAGCGCGGTGTGCTGCGGCCCGCCTCGCCTGCGCCTTGAGCTGCTGTAAGCTGGGAGGCACGTGCATGGTGACGCTGGGGCCGCTGGCGGCTCGCTTGGCGGCCACGTCCGCCGCCTCGTTACCTCGGACCCCTACGTGGCTGGGGATCCAGTTGAGCCTGACACGCCTTCCCTGCGCGCCAAGGCCCTGTAGGCTGCCCAGGATGGTGGTGATGAGCCTCACGTTGTCCTTGGGATGCGGCTGTTGGAGGGCCTGCAGCCCCGTCCAGGAGTCGGTGTGTATTACCACGGTTGCCTTCCGGCGGTGCAGGGCATGTTCGAGGGCGTGCTGGATGGCCACCAGCTCAGTCTGGAGGGTGGAGCAGTTGTCAGACGTCCGCCAAGACATCTCTGTCTCACCCGTGACGAATGCGGCGCCTGTTCTGCCACTATCCGGGTCGACCGAGCCGTCAGTGAAGTATACGCGGCTGTCCCGCTCGACGACCTGGGCCATGGCCATCAGCGCGTGCTGCCGCAGCTCCCGGGTGGTGCACATGGCTTTGCAAGCAGGCAACAGTGTGGCGGTGAACTCTGCGGCGGGGGGCCCCCACGGGGGCGGGGCATAGTAGGTGGGGGCGGGGACATCGGCCTCCCGCCACGGTCCGGTGATCCCCGCGTGAATGAGGCTGTGGGTGGCTAGCGAGGTGTTAATGAGCCACGTGTTGCCGCGCAGGCACTCGATGCCCTGCGTCATGGCCAGCCTGAGTCTCCTCTGTGCCACGCCCTCCACGTCGTGGCGGAAGACTCTGGCCACGCGACAGGCCATGATGCACTGCACCCTGGTGGCGAGGGGCACCAATCTGGTCTCGCTCTGCATTACGCAGGCGCTGGACCATCTCGGAGCCCCCAGCATGGTCCTCATGGCGTTGTTCTGGAGCACCTCGAGCCGCTCCTGCTGACTGGGGGAGAGCGCGATGAGTACAGGGGCGCAATAATCCACCACGGAGCGCACCGCCTGCACGTAGTACAGGCGGAGGACAGAGAAGGTGGCACCGGCGTTAAGCCGCGTCATGGCCCTCATCTCGTTCAGCCTGGCCTGTGTCCTTTCCCTCAGGTAGTCAAGCTGCGCCGTGAACGACAGCCGCCTGTCGAGCCACACCCCAAGGTACAGGTAGGAGTCCGTCCAGGTCAGGCCGATGCCCTGGACGCGCAGTTGACAGGCTGGGTTGGCTGCCTTGATAGTCATGGCCTGGGACTTCTGCGCCGTGATCTTGAGGCCCAGCTCCTCGCACTTGGCGGTGATGAGGTCGAGAGCGCGCTGCGTCTTGCAAAGCCTGTCACCCCGCCCGGTGACAACGAGGGCCAGATCGTCGGCGTAGCTGAGCAGGACGGTGCCAGCCTGGAAGGGCAGGGCGACCAGCTCCTCCATCAGCAGGTTGAACAGGAACGGGCTGAGGATGCCGCCCTGGGGCGTCCCGTTCTCCAGTTCCTTGTAGCGGGATTTGTGGCCCTGGAACTTGACTCTGGCCCGACGGTGCTGGAGATAGTCCTCGAGCCAGGCGAGCAGTCTTCCCCGGATCCCCTTCCTCGCGAGGGTGGCGAGAATAGCGTCAGGATTGGCCAGCTCGAACGCTTTCTCTAGGTCGAGGAAGACTGTGACTGGGGCAGTTGTTGGCCTGAGTCAGCAGGGTGAGGAGGCTGTCAGCTGTGCCCACGCCGCGGGTGAAGCCAAACACGTGAGGGTGGAGGGCTCCAACGCGCCACTGCAGTCGCGAGAGCACCATTCTCTCGGCTGTTTTAGCCGTGCAGGTGATAAGGGAGATAGGCCTGAGCTTGGTGGGCTCCCTGGGCTTGGGGATGGGCTGAATATCGGCCTCCTTCCACGCCGGTGGCAGGTGACCTGCCAGCCAAGACGCGTTGAGCGTGGCGAGCAGCGCGGCGTCCCCAGCAGGCCCGGCATGAGCCAGCATGGAGTATGTCACGCCGTCCGTTCCTGCAGCTGTGTCGCGCCCTTTTTTCCTCGCCGACGACAGTTCCTGGCGAGTGAAGAGGTGGTCCGCCACGTCAGGTTCCCCCCGCGCCTCCCTGACAGCCTCGACGCGGTGTTGTCGAAGCTGTTGCTGGAGGTGGCGTGTGCGAGGAGGAAGTTGGGCGCTGGAGCCTCACGCGGTGAACACGCCGATGAGCCTCTCCGCCTCTCGGTGTGGGTGTGGGTGGGCGGCTGGTCGGGGCGGGGCGGCACCGGAAGCCGTCCTGACATTCCTCTACAGCTGGCCGAGGGAGGTGTGCTGGTTGAAAGAGGCGCACCACTCCAACCACTTGGCCTCCCTGGCCCGCTGAGACACCTGTCGAGCGCGAGACACCACATCCTGCAACAGCAGCAGGTTGGTGGGGTTGGGCTGTCGTTTGTACAGCTTTCTGTGCATGTTGACTGGGTGGTTGTGCTCCCTGACGTCCTCGTTGTAGAACCACCAGTCTGGGCGGTGGCGGCGGCCCGGAGAGCACTTAGGAATGGCTGCGTCGGCTGCCCTCTGAAGGGCTGCCGTGAGGTCCCTCTCCTGTTGGTGAAGGTCGCCGGGTGGCTCATAAGTGACCCACCACTCGTCAAGGGAAGCTTGAAACTTGCCCCAGTCCGCCCTCTTGATGTTCCATCGCGGCGGAGGGCGTGGCGGGATCGGCGGCGCCGCTGTGAGGGTGGTGAGGGTGGCGTAGTGGTCACTGGTGAGCGTGGGGTGCACCTGCCACGATGCGCCGGCCGTCAGGTCACCCGACACCAAGGTGAGGTCCAGTCGCCCCCCCCCGGACATGGGTGGGCTGCCCGGTGTTGAGGAGATGGATGTGAGGGACCTCCTCGAGCAACACTGCTAGGTGACGACCCGTCAGGTTGGTTGCCGACACTGACTGCAGGATGGGGTAGTGGGCGCTAAAATCGCCCGCCACGAGGAGGCTGGTGTGCGATGCCATGGTGAGCAGCTCCCCTGCCTCCAGTTGGTGTCGCTGGCTCCTGTACAGGTTGTACACAGTGAGCTCGAGTCCTCCCACGTGCAGCTCCACCGCCAAGGCCTCCACGCCATCACCACAGTGCACCGGGTCGGTGATTCTGCGGTGGAGGATGGCGCTCCTCACCAGCGTCACGCAGCCACGGGTGCCCTCAGTGGCAGGGAGTGAGTGGAGACTGTAGCCCGCAATGCGCCACTTGAAGTCACTCCACCGCCAAGGCCTCCACGCCATCACCACAGTGCACCGGGTCGGTGATTCTGCGGTGGAGGATGGCGCTCCTCACCAGCGTCACGCAGCCACGGGTGCCCTCAGTGGCAGGGAGTGAGTGGAGACTGTAGCCCGCAATGCGCCACTTGAAGTCAGCAGGTGTGAGCGTCTCCTGTAGGAGAACCACGTCAAGGTCCTCCTCGAAGATGGCCTGCAGCACCTGATGTTTCTAGGGGCGGAGGCCCTGGGCATTCCACTGCAGCGCCTTGAGCCTGGGGGCGGCAGCCGGCGGCGCCGCATGGGGGGTGTCGTTGTCAGCGTGGTCCGCGTGGACGAAGGTTGTCTGCTGGGAGGAGGGAATGCTGGCCTGGATCCCTCTGTGGTGGTCGTGACTGACGGCCGCCGACATTGATGGCTGATTCCATCTCCTCGAGGAGGAGCGCGTCAACTTCCTCCTCGGTGGCAGGGGCGAGCTCCGTGCGGCGGAGGAACCTCCTCATAACGTGCATCATGCGGACGATGATGCAATCAGCAATTGCACGTGTCTCCTCGCTGACTGGGACGTTGTCGTAGCGGTGGCATGAGTCAGTGCGACGTCCCTCGGCTCTCACTGTCACTGTCGCTGGCACTTCAGGCACTGCAGGTGCAGGTAGCTGGCTAGGCGGGTGACCTTGAGGGCGACTCCTGTGTGGTGGGCGGGACCTGGTCCCAGTCTCCCGTTTAGGCAGTGGGGGGGAGAGAATAGTGGCGGGGGTGATGGTAGCCGCCACCTCCACTGATACTGGCAGCTGTGCTTCACTTTCCCTTCCGTCCGACCCGCGGCCTGGGGTGGGGTCCCTGGGGACTAGGGGGGAAGGCTGCTTGGCGGCCTTGACCCAGGCTGGCCTGGCTGGTGGAGGAGCGGGGATGAAACGGTGTTGCCGCTGTTGTTCCTGTGGTTGTCCACGTGTTTCATGATGGCGGTGTTGCCGCCACCGTGGTGCTTGAGGCTGCTGATGCAGGCGAGGCATCCTGCGAAGCCTCTCAGGACACTGAGGTTTCCAGGCGTGGGTGTTTTCCTCCTCGCATTCGGACACTTTGCGGTGGTAGCCTCGTTGGACTTGTGGCGGCCAATGCAATCCTCCGTTGGGTGGTTAAGGCTGCACACTCCACACCTGACGAAGTGCACGCACCTAACTTGCAGGTGGTTGAAACGCTGGCACTTGTAGCACCTCACCGGCTCGCTCCGGTAGGAGCGTAAGGTGTAGGTGCCCCAGGAACGTAGGGTCAGCTTGGCAGGTGGCGGCCCCTCGTGGACAAGCAGCACCTGTCTCGTGGCTATGTTGTCTTTTCCATTCAGCCGTGTGGCGGACACCACGTGGGGTTGTGCTTTCACCGCATCGAGTGGGAAGTCAACAGAGTAGCGCTCCAGCACTACCTTGTGCCTCCTCACACTAGGGTCAAGGAGGAGCACCCTATTGTCCTCGTCAGCGAGGCGCCGCAGGAGCGCCGTAGACTCCTCGTCCTTGGGGGTGAGGATGTATTCTCCGTAGAGATTGGGCCTCACCTCCATCCTCCGGGTCGGGTTCTCGTCCTCGAGGGCCGTGATGGCCAGGTAGGCACTGGCGTGGTCCACCAGGCTTGTTTGTATTGTTTGTAAGGGTTTATTGTACAATCAACATACATGTGCAGGAAATATAAATACAATACAAGCATGTACAGAAATACATATCCAGTAGCAAAAAAGGTACAAAGCGGGCATCAGCCCGGCAGTGAGGAGGTTATCCCGTCAGACTACGGGAGGGGCGCGTGGAGGCGTGGTGATGGTGAGTCACCTGCGTCACTGGTCAGCGCTCGGGGGCGGCGGGGTGTGGGTACGTGATGTGTCAGCGGGGAGGGGGCGCTGCTCGCAGCACCCTCAGCATCACGTCTCTCGGGGTGTGGCGGACCATGAGGGCGGCCCTGCCTTCACGCCCACGCAGCAGCCCCCCACCTGCAGGCTGGGCGGCGGGGGCCGGGCCGGGCCTCAGGGGGGCGGTGGCGGGGCAGGACAAGAGGTAGTGCACCAGTGGGCGACGGGTGTGCTTCTCGCAGTGATCGCACTCTTGCCCCTCGAAGTCCTCCTGCAGCTCCTCCCTGGTGCAGTAGCCCAGACGCACACGCTGCAGTAGTGCGCCATCTGCCCTGGGTTGTTGCTGGGTGGCGTCCAGTGGGTGGTAGTCAGTGGCTGCAGCGTACCAGGCCGCCTGCCTCTTCCTGGTCTCCAGCTCTCGGTGTGTCTGGTGAGCGCGCCAGGCTTGATTTATTTGATTTGTAAAGGTTTATTGTACAATTAAGCATACAGGATACACACACACAATACAAGCATGTACAGAAATGCATATGCAGGAGCAAAGAAGTACAAAGCGGGCATCAGCCCGCCAGTGAGGAGGGTATCCCGTCAGGCTACAAGAGGGCCGTGTGGAGGCGTGGTGACGGTGAGTCACCTGCGTCACTGGTCACCCTGCTGGGCGCGGCGGGGTGTGGGTACGTGATGTGTCAGCGGGGAGTGGGTGTTGCTCGCAGCGCGCCAGGCTTGAAAAACATCAACATATAAATGAAAAAACAAATTTGAACAATAAATATTACATTGGTTTAAGGTCAGCGCGCTAATGTAGTGCGCGCTGAGTATCGGGTGAATGTTGAGATGGTGAGTTACATGTTGGTTAATTATAGTTACATTAGAAAACATAAAATAAAGGGTATGAAATTATACATGAATAATGAACATTAATAAAAATAAAAGTTATAATAGTTGGGGCTGCAACCACACGTTTTCTCTTGTGGAGCAGTGTAAGGGAGAATATAGTTTGTAGGAGAGACTGCTACACTACTACTACTACTACTACTACTACTACTATTACTACTACTGTTCGCCCCTGGAACAGCTGGAGGGCAGGGCGAATAGGCGAAGATGTGTGGAGTGGTGTAAGGCGGCTCACGTACCAGCCGCCTGGTCCGGTCAGGTAGGGGAGGATGTAAACACCATGGCCGCTCGTTCCAGACTGACTTTATTTCACACTCGCGCTCAATATTACACTTAGTGAAACAAGTGTTAACTATCCCAAAACTATCAAAATAAGCAGAGCAAAAATAAATGAATTAAATAAACCCCAATGGTCCAAAGGTACAAACCCATTCCCAACTTCTCCCAACCATAGGAGTATAACGAAATATACTCCTATATTAAAAATGGTTTGAAAACCCAACAATACATAAATACAGGCACACTTCAGCACACACACACACATACCATGACTCAAACTGTACCCTTGTGTGTGTGTCACATACACACACACCACAACTCAAAACTATACCCTAGTGTGTGTGTCACATACACACACACCACGCCTCTTCAGCACACACACATACATACCTCAACTCACACACAACAGATCGCCTCTGTTTGCCGCCAAATGATCACCTCTGTTTGCCATCAAAATGTCAGTACCAAACCAGGCACAACAGACCGCATCACAACAGGCACAACAGACAGCACAACTGGGCAACTCCTACGTCTCTAACTCCTCAAAACCAACTCCTTCTCAAACTCCTGTTTCAAACGAACTCCTCTATTACATCTCCTCCTCCACTACTACATACCACATACCAGGGCTCGCCAGGAGGTGGGGGTCCTCCCCGCCACTGGGCTCGACAGGAGTGTTGGTCCTCCCCGCCACTGGGCTCGACAGGAGTGTTGGTCCTCCCCGCCACTGGGCTCGACAGGAGTGTTGGTCCTCCCCGCCACTGGGCTCGACAGGAGTGTTGGTCCTCCCCGCCACTGGGCTCGACAGGAGTGTTGGTCCCTCCCCGCCACTGGGCTCGACAGGAGTGTTGGTCCTCCCCGCCACTGGGCTCGACAGGAGTGTTGGTCCTCCCCGCCACTGGGCTTGACAGGAGTGTTGGTCCTCCCCGCCACTGGGCTCGACAGGAGTGTTGGTCCTCCCCGCCACTGGGCTCGACAGGAGTGTTGGTCCTCCCCGCCACTGGGCTCGACAGGAGTGTTGGTCCTCCCCGCCACTGGGCTCGACAGAAGTCTTCTGTCGCACTCCCCGCCCCTGTACCGCACACGCTGGGCTCGCCAGGAGGGTCTACTGCAGAAGCCCCACAGTAAACAAAGGAAAAAAAAAGAAAAAAAAACTAACGGCTGGGGCTAAAGGCCCGACAGGAACAAAAGGACCCGGCTGGTACTAAGGGCCCCGGCAGGAACAAAGGGCCCGACAGGAACTAAGGGCCCGACAGGAACTAAGGGCCCGACAGGAACTAAGGGCCCGACAAGAACTAAGGGCCCGACAGGAACTAAGGGCCCGACAGGAACTAAGGGCCCGACAGGAACTAAGGCCCGACAGGAACTAAGGCCCGACAGGAACTAAGGGCCCCGGCTGGAACTAAGGGCCCCGGCTGGAACTAAGGGCCCGGCAGGAAACTAAGGGCCCGGCAGGAACTAAGGGCCCGGCAGGAACTAAGGGCCCGGCAGGAACAAAAGGGACCCGGCCAGGAACTAAGGGCCCCGGCAGGAACAAAGGGGCCCGGCAGGAACTAAGGGCCCCGCTGGAACAAAGGGCCCCGGCTGGAACAAAGGGCCCCGGCTGGAACAAAGGGCCCCGGCTGGAACAAAGGGCCCCGGCTGGAACTAAGGGCCCGGCAGGAACTAAGGGCCCCGGCTGGAACAAAGGGCCCCGGTTGGAACAAAGGGCCCCGGCTGGAACTAAGGGCCCGGCAGGAACTAAGGGCCGGACAGGAACTAAGGGCCCGACAGGAATGGTCTTTTCTGAGGCACACACAGTGACGGTCTCTTTCCAAGTCGAGTTAGCCGGCCCTGTCCCGGCAGCCATGTTAGGCTCACCCTCCTCGGCCAGCTGACCGGCTGGTCATCTGTCAAAGTTGACAACTTTTCGTCCACTGACATCTTCGCCAATTATTACGTACGGGATCACTTGAACTCACAGTATCCCGGGTCTGGGCACCATGTTCGCCCCTGGAACAGCTGGAGGGCAGGGCGAAAAGGCGAAGATGTGTGGAGTGGTGTAAGGCGGCTCACGTACCAGCCGCCTGGTCCGGTCAGGTAGGGGAGGATGTAAACACCATGGCCGCTCGTTCCAGACTGACTTTATTTCACACTCGCGCTCAATATTACACTTAGTGAAACAAGTGTTAACTATCCCAAAACTATCAAAATAAGCAAAGCAAAAATAAATGAATTAAATAAACCCCAATGGTCCAAAGGTACAAACCCATTCCCAACAACTACTACTACTACTCCTATTACTCCTATTACTGCTACTACTACTACTCCTATTACTGCTACTACTATTACTACTATTACTACTACTACTACTACTACTACTACTACTATTACTACTACTACTACTTATTTTATTACAGTGTCATTATTAGGGGTATATGTTGCATATGAAACAGTTACAAAGCTCTCTCTCTCTCTCTCTCCTCTCTCTCTCTCTCTCTCTCTTCTCTCTCTCGTCTCTCTCTCTCTCTTCTCTCTCCTCTCTCTCTCCTCTCTCTCTCTCTCTCTCTCTCTCTCTCTCTCTCTCTCGTCGTTTGATTTCCTTTCCATTTTTTTCATTCTTTCCTTCCTCACTCCTCCTTCTCCTCCTCTTCTTCCTCCCCCTCGCCAGCCTCCTCTCCTCCCCCCCCGTACCCTCGTCTCTCCTTCCCTCTCCTGTCCTAAAGGGTACGACCAACAGCATC
>JACEEZ010013976.1:0-28484 GCA_016584305.1 Chionoecetes opilio
CTTCGCCTTCCCCACGAAACACCCTAGCATCGCAAGTCTCCCTAAAGATTTTGTGACAGCGACCCTCGGAACCTCCTATCATCTTGCAGCTGCCCTCCAAAACGTGAAGACTGGACAGCCGCCCTCCCTACTTCCCTTACCCTCGGCACCTCCTATTTGCTCTTCAGCTCCCGTGCAACGTAAAGCTGGACATTGCCCACCTACATTCCCTGGGCACTTGGCACCTCTTGTTTTTTTTAAAAATTTAAAGTATATTTTTTTTTTTTTTTTGAGGAAGCGATACTGTAGTGACTTTGGTATGAGTCACCCACACTGAAAACCCACTCCCTAGGGCCTAGGCAATCCCTAATCTCATAAACCCGACCTCACCCGTCGCAAGATTTCAGGCGTCAGGTCTTGAGTATCGGGCTCCTTAAAAGGGACGTCTCTTGTAGAACAGGACCTTCAACTCAGAACTCTGTATGCAAAACCTCTCTAAAGAATAAACCAACCCAAAACCCGGGGTTCTGTTTCTCAACCTGTAGAACAGGTCACTACAATAGGGTTCAAATTTAAAAATGGGAAAAAGTATCTAAGTGAGTGCAGGCTTGATAAAAAGTGAGTCCTGCAAAGGTAAAAGTATTTTCGAACGGGATCAGAGGGTAAAGGACTGTGTTTCCCTTGAGATGCAATTTCTCCCCGTTAATCTTTCTCTCTCTCCCTCTCTTCCTTCCCTTTTTCCCTTCTCTCCTCTCCCCCCTCTCCCCTCCTCTCTCTCTCTCTCTCTCTCTCCCCTCTCCCTCTTTCTCTTTTCCTCTTCGCGTTTTCTTCTCCTCTGCTTGTTTTTCTCCCTTTCGATTTCCGTTTTCCCAAAACCCCACTGGGAAAACCCCTTTCCTTGCAGACCAGAGCTTCCCCTGCCCCTTCAGGGATTAAAGGAATCATTGGAGCCAAACACAGATTACACCAAAAAAAATAACAACCAAAAAAAATTTACCAAACCTCAAAAAACCCCATAAAAAACCTAAAAGAGAAATGTCAAAAAAAAAATGAAGTCAGACAACCTTGAGTGACTGACTTTTCAAAATAAAAAGCCTCAAACATTACTCCCGGGCCTCAGCAGTGATTACAAAAATGTATGCCGAAATATCAAATATAAATTTAAATTTGAAGTCTATCCGGGCGAACTCCCCAAAATATGTCAGGCCGGGTGGCTATAAATTCTTTTATAAATCTTCAAAAAGGGTGGGGAAAAAAGCAGGAGTGTGATCCCCCAATATTTTTTAACAAAAAAAGTGAAATAATGGCGAGCACCCAAATTTAACATAAAACCAAAAAACGAACTGCTGTGGAACTAAACAATAGTAATATTGAGCAGGGTATGGACCCAAAAACTCCCTGTACAGCACCTGGAGGAGGAACAGCGACAGAAATATCAGAAACGTATTTTAACCCCCTCGGGCAGCTGGGAGTTTTAAAATGTGTGGGAACAGTCGAAAGCTGGAGAGGATCCTGGGGGTGCCCCTTTCTACCCTGCACTTCTCGTCAGGAGACAACCATCCCGTGCCGCCGCCAGCACACAAACACCCCCCCTTCTTTTTTTTTTCAAAACATCTCTCTGAGGGCTAAAGCTACCCCTGGTCCCCCCCGCTGGGGGCCCCCGATAAATAAAAAAAAGAAGAAGTCGAAAGGAAATCTAAAAGGGAGCTTAATCTCCAGAACCCTTTCAGGCAAGAAAACACCAGGGTGTTATTCACCCTTGACTGGTTTTCGCGATTGCCATTTCACCCCCAGTGCTAGCTTGAAGTTCATTATTACAAATCTTGGAAAATGCTGGGGAGCTGACACACCAACACCCTCATCCCCTTCCCAAAGGGGGGACAGTAAACGCCTGCATTTGTCATAAAAAATCGACAAGCGTGGGATTCGAACCGCCAACATAAAAATGGAAAAGGGGGAAAATCAGCTCATATCTAAGCTTTTCGACTATCATACCCCGTTGGGGAAAAAAATTTCAGTCGGTTTGAAAAACTTGAGTGAGTTTAGATAAATCTTCTTCTCATTACCTTGGGAATTTTTCTAGTGTGAAGGGTCTGTACCTTTAATTCACCTGCATGGCGTGTCACTGATGTCCATCCATTTTCTGACTCCCCCCTATTTAAACCCCTCTCTCCGCGTTGACGCATCATCTGCAGTGCTTGAACCGTTGAGAAAGACACAACAACGCTTGTCCGCGGGTAAAAGGGGGTTGTTCTCCTCGAACCATTTGGGGGCAAGTCAATCGCTTTACTTTTCGTTCATCCGTGTTTTGGAAAGGGCTTTGTGGAGTGGCCCATGTTTTTTGCACCTTCCTCCATGCCTGTTTGACTGGAGAAGGGGTTTTGAGGGTTTGCCCCCAGCACTTTGGCCAAATCCTATTCCCCTCCTCCTCCTCTCAGCTAAAACCCCCTTCTGATTCCCCCTTCATCGTTTTTGCTCGATACGTTTCCCCAGGTACCAACCAATCATGACAAAGTAACGGAAAACGGGGTTTACCATGGGCAGTGAAATTTCGAAGGTCCCCTTTGTATCGAGGCAAATTTTCGATTTGCTTCATCGCTGACAATACGCCGTGCCCCCTTGGGGCATATTGATGACGGCATTTAAAAAATGTCCACATCTGGAAAAATGCAGGACAGGTGTTCGTCGGGTCTGCAAGCCGTTCAGTTTTGATGAATTCTTGATAAAAAAAAGGGTTTTTGCGATGAGCGGGAAATGGGGGTTTTTGGCCTTTTTCCCGTAAAGGAGGGTTTTGGTGTAAAAAAAATGCTTGAAATTTTCAGAATCATGAAACCCCTAGTTTGACCCTCAAAAAGTCTTCAGGAGAATTAATATTTTCAATTTTTTCCCGGAAAGGTTCCGGGACCCCAACTTCCAGCACTGTTCACGGGTTGCCCTACGGGAGTTGAATTAAATTTTTTGATATATCTAGTAACACCTTTAAAAAACACTTTGGGTGAAGAATTTTCTTCGAAGGAATTTTTTCCAGATTTGATAGTACTGAAAATTTCCCGACAAATATGGAAGGGAGTGGTATTTTTTTTTTCAGGGCAGCGAACCAAGAAATATGTGTTGGGTCACAGCGCTCAAAAAAACACATGGACGGGCAACACCATGGTGTGTCTTCACTTATTTTAATTTTAATCCCCCTGTGGGGATCACCTTTCGTGGTGGCGGGGCTTGAAGCGGGGTCACGGCCCCACCTACTTTGGGGGGCCTGCCGCCATTGTTGGGTTCGGTGCCGTCAGCCTCGTGGCCAAGCGCCCCCCTTCTTACTGGGAGGGGGAGCCTGCTGTTAAATTTCCCCTTTATACCTCCTCCCCCTTTCTCTCCTTTTTCTTAGGGGTTTTCAGGCCCGGGTGAGCCCCCTTCCCTTCTTTTCCGTCGCACGCTTCTTCTTCCTTTTAAACTTCCACTCCGTTTTCCCACTTTTGCCGTGCGTGGCGTCCCGTAAATTCCCCCGCCGCCCCTATCGGGGAGTTATCCACCGCGGGGCGGGTTGTATTCCCTTCGGGGGGCAACCACGCCCCTTTTGGTGGGGGGGGTTGGGGAAACGGGAGGTCCATTGGCCCCGCGGGATCAATGGGCTGGTCATCGTTGGGCTGGGCCCAAGCGGAGGTTGCCTGGTGGGCACCGCATCGCCCCGCGGCTGCCACCAAACCAAAAACCAGGCAACCGAAGGTATTTTTTCCCCCCCCCCCCCCCCCTGGACTTTTTGGGTGAGTCCTTTCCCCCAAACAACAGCTTCCCCCGTTTGGGCCCCCGGGGTGGGTTTGGGCGGGGGCATGAATTAATTTTGCTATGAATATTTTTACTAATTTACCCCCCCCTGCCTCTCCCCCTGACGCCCGCTTGTCCTAAACTCCCCCCACGGGATCCTCCTCATTGCCCCCAGGGCGCCTTTCCAGGCCCGAAGGGGCCGAAGCGGGGCCGCCCCTTCCCCCTCACTCCCCGGGTCTGGCAGTCTCCGCCCAAGGGACGCAGACAGGGTTTGAGAACGTACCTGGCCCTGGGGGCACTTTTTCTTGGAAAAATTGCTTCTGTCCAAGGTCCCAGGCCTTGTTTACAAGCAATACTGTTTTTTAAAGGCATATGGTGTGGTTCCCGCATCCGTTTGTTTTGATGGCAATGCCCAAACAATAGGTGCTACATCCCTTTTGCTACAGCAAAAACGCAACATGAGGTAAGACGAAAAGGGTTTTTAAAGTAGCCACAACAATGAAAATTGGAGAGAAAATTACAGAGTCAAAACTCTTTCCTCTGTTATGTTGCAAAGGCCCTGGGGACTACCTTCCAAACACCTTCCAGGACCTACAAATCACTCCAGCGGTCCGCCAAGCCCTACCCCCTTTTTGGGTACGGGGCTTATTACAAGGAAGTGGAGCAATTTTTCCTTCCCCGGCGCTTTTCTGGAAAAGGAAATTAAAAAAAATCCCGAAGGCCACCTAAAAAGGGTATGGCAAGGAGTTTTAACCCGAGCCAAGGCCTACTCAGGCTGGGGATCCCCCTTCCTGCCATCACCGCTGAAGCATTTTTGATCCATAAAACCTCATCCAAAGTTAATTTCGCAAAGGCTACAACTACGCCTATATAATTCTCGGAGGCAGAAATACTAGATATTTCCCAATAGAGTTCAAAGGCCCAAAAATGCAAGGGACAAAAACATGACCTTTTTCACTTTCTACAGATCAAACTCCCCCCATTCCCAGGATCGGTCCCCGTCTTTAAGGGTAAAAAACCTTTAACGACGCCCCATGCAGTGCTATGAGTGCTACAGCTTTGGCCACGGCAAGAATTTGCAAAATCCCCTCCTCGCTGTGGCCCCCTGCTGGGGTTGGGTTTACATGCCACAGCGACTGTAAGTAACCCCCACTGTTCCCTGCCGTATGCTCACCCACCCAGTTCTCGACATTGGAACATACAAATTTTGGAAAAAGACCCTACTTTGGCCCACCTCCCAATTTATCAGTCTTGGGGGGCGCCAGAAGAGAACTTTTTTTTCCCAGACAAGCTGGCGGGGGAGGAAGAAGAACCTACGCATCCGCGTGGCCTTCATATCAATTTAAAACTCCTAATCAGCCCCGCCCAGTTCCTCCACCACAGTATCCTAAAACCCCTCAATCCACCCGTTAATAATAAATTCCGTATTGACCTGGATTTGTGGAGTCTGCTGACCCCCTCAAATGAGCGTCCCCAAACCCCCTTCTGTTTTGCTGTCGCACACAAAAAAATAACAACAGTGACCCTCCTTTAAGGGATCCCAAGAAACCATCCTACTGGAATCTCAAAACGAAAATCGCAGCTCCACTTCCCTTAGAGTCCAGTGGGGCGTCCCCGGCTAAAAAATACAATGGGGGCAGGAGGGGATGGAATTATAAAACAAAACTATATAGTTTGAGAGTACTGTCATACTCCCATATTAATGCCGCTGTTACCCCCACTGAAGCGGCTAGCGGGCACAGCTAACCCGCTGATGGGGACGGTGAGTACAAAAATGGACCCCCAGTAGTTGTACCATGCTAAATGCAATTTTTCAAGGCCTTGACGGGAGCAAATTAGTAAACAGTAAAAACTTCTGAAAATAACCCCGCCCTTGGTGGGCTACGGCTCATGTGGGGACCTCGTGGGGAGGTCCCAATTCCCACCAATTAAACCCCCCAAAACGCCAATCAACATTGGAAAAGTAAGAAAAATAGTTTACCCTCTTCTACATAAAGAAAAAAAATTCTGGACTTTTTAAAAACGTAGCTCTACAAGCCGTAAGGGTTCCTAAATGCAGAAACATCACACAAAAAATAATAATTTCAAACCTCCCAAAGGAAAATTTGTGGATTACGTGCAAACTGGGGAAAAACTGGGCCTTTTTCATCACCCATTGGACCCAGTTGTTATCTGTTTTCATAGACAATGTGGGCAGGAAAGGTCCCCTGCCGCAGGTTTTTCCCTGTACAACACCACCTCCAGCAGGTGGGGGCTTTAGTGGTTTGGGTTTTGGCCTTACCACGTCGGGATGTCCCCTTCTCGGTCATCCCGCCAATCCCCTTGCAGGGTGTAGCAGGGCGTATCCCCTCTGCACAAGACCTACACTGTTGCTCAATATATCTACCTCCAAATGACGACATACCTTCCAGATCTTGAGGATCTTATCCGCCGTTCCCCCTCCATTTTTTCTCCTTGGGGAATGAAAGGGGGGGATTTTCTGTGGGGGGTTCCACCAGAAATCGTCGCGGGGTTCTCTCGAAATTTTTTTCTACGGGAACAACCTAAAAAATATTAATCACGGGAACCTACACATTTCCCCTCACAGACGGGAACATTTACTGCTTTGACCTATCATCTGCATCCCCCAAGGGCCCCTCGACTTTCTCATGGAGGGGGCCCTTCTCTTTGAGGGGAGCCATTATTCCCCAAATACTAAAAACAGGGCATCGCCCCCTTCCCCATGTCTCCCAAAAAGGTGTCTGTCTCGAGAAAATTTTTTGAGAATTTTAGGTTTTTGAGAATTCTTTGGGGGTTTTTCTTTGGGGCCCCTTTTTTTTGACCCTAAAAAAACGGATTTTTGCCCGGGCGCAACATATTTGGGTTCGCTGTCTTTACAGGGAATGCTAAAAAAAATTAGGTAACTCCAAAAATTTTATCCAAAAAAAGCATATGATCTCCTGAGTACCATGATACCCAAAAATTTCGCCACGGCGAAAAAATTTACGATTTTTAGGTACAATAAAAATGGGCCCATTGGGACATCCCTTTTATTTCTCTTCAGATGCTCCCTGAATTTTTTTTCCTGAAACAAACAAAATACTGATGAAAAACGGTAAACATTCAATTTTCTGAGCTTTGTAAATATTAAAAAATCACAATAGATTTTATTAAAAATTACCTACTGTAGCGAGTCTTTTACGCAAAAGAAACTTATCTAAAAAAAAACTATTTTCCCCTCAAATTGGTGCGTAGTTAAAAATAAACACCATAGGAAAACATGGTTTAACAATTCAGAGAAAAGTATTCTTGGGGCCTATTTTAGAGTTTTTAACCATGGCAATGGGAAAATCAGAAAAAGTGGGTTATTTTGGCAAGACCAAAAAATTTTGGGTATGCTACTTTACATCCAAATTTAAAGATTTGGGACCATCAAGCATATATTTGTTGATTGTATGGTACTCAGGAATCATATGCTGTCTTGGATATAATCTATTTAAAATTACCTAAATTTTTGAGATATTGCCGTAAAAACACGAACCCAAAAATTTCGCGCCAGGGGGAAAATTCACGATTTTAGGGTACCATAAAAAGGGGCCCCCCCCAAAAGGGGCAGTGAGTCCAGTTTTTTTTTTTACCCGTTGTTTTTCCCCTTTGGGGGACCCCCAGTGCTTAAAAATATTATGGTTTCGGGGGTTGTGGGGGGGGGGTCAGTTGGACCTATAGCTGCCTGTGGGCACTGGGGAGGGCCCTCCCTACCGACGGTTTTTTCCCCCCCTTCCCTAACTTCAGTGTGTTCGCTGTTCGAAAAAATGGTAAATATCGACTTAATGGTTTTTGGAACGGGAAAACTTTTTCTCCGTTTTCGGGGTGGATTCCCAAGCACACCCACTACAGAACGTTTTTTCCTTAATCTCCAATGCGGGGCATTTGCCTCTCGACAACACCCTGTACCAAATTTTTTTGACCTTTAGAAGGGTTATGACACGCTTTGGGGCCGGTAATTGCGTCTCTGTATGACATTGGTTTAGGGTCGTTTTTCCTGTATCCCCAGGTTTCCTAACCAACCCGGGTTTTTTTCGGGCCGAGTTGGCAATATAATGTCTTTGAAATGCTTCCGGGGGCATCCCCCAAACGCGTTTTGATGTGCTTTTGTTCGCTGTGGCCATAAATGGTATTGTTGATGTACTGCCCGGGGGGATTTTAGTACATTTTTACGTGGATGATTTATAAATATATTTTGCTGCTTCCAGGATGCGGTGGCAGGAGAAACTTAAAATTGCTATTTACAAAACTTTTAATAGACAACGAATCGTGGCTTCCGGTTTTTCCGCGAAACTGTAGTTGGTTTTATTTTTGCAGAATGGGGTTATCCCGACCCCGACCTGTATCTTTTTGGGGAAAGAATACCCCGTAGGGAAAAGGCCCCCCTTTTTTGGACCCTTTTTTTTAAAAAGACTGACTTGGGTACCTACCTTCGTTCCTCAGGACTGACTGTCTTTGAACCATGGACTGAAAGTCCTCCGCACACCAGCTGGGAGCATCGCGTACCCCTCCTATATCTCCACGTCCTTATCCTTTTGAAATTGAATAGGTGTGAAGTGTATTCCCCTGCCCCCATCGACTGCGGGTGGGGATTTGTACACCAGTGGTGTCCGTCTGGGAACCCGGGGCATTCAGGTATCCCCATCCCAAGTTTTTTGGGGGATGCTGGTTCCTCCCTTAGATCTTCAAAGCCCGTCCCTCCTGTTAAGATGTTGGGGTCGCCTCCAAGCCCCCTGATCAATAGCCTGCCCTGCTGTTCTTGGATTCAGGATCGCAAATTTCCTTTTAGCGAAGAGGCTTACCAAAGCCCTTGGTTTCCGTTAAAAGCTATTATGGAGACGCTATCCTTCCCTGCTTTACTTTGCCCATAGACCTACGAGAAAATCGGTCCATGGCTTTTTCCCCCGAAGTTCCCCTTTTGCAAAAGCCCTTCCCCTCTCAAAAGGGTCTTTTTCCTCCTCAGGCTCGGGCCCCGTTTTTAGACCACTATTTCACACTCAGGGTTCGTCCCGGCTTTACTGATGGTTCCCAAAACAACGAAGGAGTTGGATACGGTCGATTCCCCCCGTTTAACAAAGGGGTCAGCCTTCCAATATTTCATTGTTTTTTTCGGCTGAAATAATGCTATTTTATATGCTCTCATGTTATTTTTTCCCTTCCGGGTGTCCTTTTTTCAATTTTTTTGTGATTTTGTAGTGCTCTCAATCACTGTGTCATTTTAACTCTCCCCATCCGCTGGTCAATGCCATCCTGGAATGGCTTTATCTGCTCAAAAGGCGAGGCCGGACTGTCAGCTTTTGTTTGGGTTCCGGCACATGTGGGTGTTGCCGGTAATGAGGAAGCTGGTGCCTTGGCAAAAGCTGCAGCTAAAAGACCAGCTCTATCACATTTTGCAGTGAGGAGACCCCAGTGCTTAAAAATATTATGGTTTCGGAGAGTTGTGGGGGGGGAGGATATCACCTCACGTTGATATATATATATATATATATATATATATATATATATATATATATATATATATATATATATATATATATATATATATATACATATATATATATATATACATATTTCCTGGGATAAACCTCCGGAGGGTTCCTCGTGTGGGCTCGTGGAACGTTCTGAGCCTCTCAGACGACCGTCGCCTACCTCTCCTATCAAGCGAGCTCAGTAGGCTGAGGGTGAATATAGTGGGACTCTCTGAGACAAGGAGGCCTGGCAGTGGCGAGAGAGGGGCCTAGCAGTGGGGGTTACACCTACTACTGGTCCGGAATGAGCAATGCTCACCGTGTCCGGGGAGTAGCTATAGGCATCCCCAGCAAACTGCAGCCGTCAGTTGTTGAGGTTACTCCGGTTGATGAGCGTATAATGCGGGTGAGGATGAAACACACTCGGGAATTCATGTCTCTTATTGCAGTGTACGCTCCTACCGAGGTGCGTAAAACTGAAGAGAAGGAGATGTTCTACGCCAAGCTCGACTCTGTATTAGACCAGTGTCCTCCTCGGGACACGCTCATTGTCTTGGGCGACTTCAATGCTACTACTGGCCCTGTGAGAGATGGCTACGAGTTATGTGTTGGTCCCCATGGCTCCGGTACCAGAAACATTAACATTTCTCTGCTTCTGAATTTTGCGAGGTCCAGAAGGTTGAGAATTCCAGGTGCTCAGGTATCATAGACCAGAGCTGCACCGCTGGACATGGTATAGTAATGCCGGAGGGGTAGCTAAGGACATCGACCACGTTCTCGTTAGTACTCTTTGGAGGATCCTCCAGAACTGCAGGGCTTACCGGAGCCCTGCTCCGGCTTCATGTCAAGTCCAGAAGAATCTCAAGAGGTAAACATACTGTGTTTCATCTTGAGAAACTTAAGGACTTGACATGTGCCCATGAGTATGCAGTTGCAGTTTCAAATCGGTTTGATGTGCTCGGTGCCCTCGAGGGCCCTGTAGAACTGTTGGATACCTTCAAACGTGAAACTCTCCAGGCTGCCAAGGAGTGTATTGGGGAGCGCCTAAGGTCAAGGCGTGGTTTTGTCTCGACGGAGACGCTGGGAAATATCAAGGAGAGTCGCCCTGCCAGGCTGGCTGGGAACCAGGACCAGCACAGGGCTCTGTCATGCCGGACTAGAACCCTCCTGGGGAGAGACAAGGAGAGGTATGTCAGGAGTCTCGCTGAGGATGTCGAGGGCCATTCGAACGCTAATGACCTCCGACCTGCCTACCGAGCCCTGAAGAAGCTCCGTTCCAAGTCTCCATCTCGGGCGAGTGCTATTCGAGCAGCAGATGGGCGCCTCGTGTCGGACATGGATGTGCAGATGGCTCGTTGGGCTGAGTACTTTGGGCAGCTGTTCACGGTGGACCCTCCAATTGTGCAGCTTCACACCACTGGGTTACGGGCAGTGGATTCCGATCCTCATATTGACGAAACCGCACCCTCTCTTGACGAAGTCAGAGAGGCTATAGCAAAGTTGAGGGGTGGAAAGGCAGTTGGTGTTTGTAATATCAGTGCGGAGCTCCTCAAAGCTGGGGGTGACGCCATGGATCCGCGGGTTGTATGCTGTCCTGATTGCCGTGTGGCAATTAGGTACCGTTCCTCCTGACTGGAAAAGGGGGCTGGTTGTCCCTATCTGGAAAGGGAAACAGGACCGTCAGGACTGCAACAATTACAGCAGTATTTCACTGCTCAGCCTGCCAGGCAAGGTGCTTGCCTATCTATTGATGACACGGATCCGCAGTCATCTGCTGAAGCTCAGCAGTCTGGGTTCACGCCTGGTAAGTCAACAACGGACAGTATCCTAGCTCTTTTTTGTCCTGGTGGAACGCCGACGTGACTTTCGACAGGGGATGTTTGCAGCCTATGTTGATCTCAAGAAAGCTTTTTAACTCAGTGCATCGTGAGTCACTCTGGGATTTCTACGAATTCGCAGGATTCCTGCAAGGACTATTGGTTTGATAACTGATCTGTCTCGGGGACTGTGAGTGCTGTGAAGTGTGGGGAGGTGTATCCAGCTTATTCCTGTGAATACAGGAGTGAGGAAAGGGGTGCGTCCTTGCCCCATCACTTTTAAACACTTGTATGAACTGGGTATTGGGCAAAGTTGTATATCAAAGTGATTGTGGAGCATCCCTCGGCAACACCAAGATCATGATCTTGTTTTTGCCGATGATGCAGCAATCTTTACTGAGTCGCTGGAGATCCTGGTTCTCGAGGCGCTGCACGAGGAGGAAAATCCTTTGGAACTTGAGGTTTTCCTGGATTAAGACAGATGTCCAGGTGTTTGGAAGCGTTATTAATGAAACAGTACCGTCTGTTTATGCATGCGGCGAGACATTGAGATCTTGAAAACTTTTTCATACCTTTGGTAGTGCAGTCCATAATGCGACGGGTCACGTCAAAAAGTCTTACGGCGGATTGGCATAGCCCACGGTGTTATGGACTCGCTCAGCAGGAGTATTTGGCATTGTCGGTACCTGTGCAGGAGGACAAAGATCCGGATCTTCAAGTAACTTGTGATCCCTGTCTTACTCTATGGTTGTGAGACATGGGCACTAAATAGCGACTTGAAGAGACGAATCGATGCCTTTGGTATAAGTGTTCTTCACAGAATCAAGGGTATCGCTGGGATGATTTACGTGTCAAATCAGCGATTCCACCGTAAACTGAATCCCAGCCTATTACCTGCATAGTCCGTCAGCGTCAACTTCGGCTATATGGGCATTGGCACGCTACCCTGAAAATGATCCTTCCCATCGGGTTGTATATGGGAAAGAGACAATCCGGCGTGGAGGAGGCCAAGGGGAAGCCCACAATCTCGTGGCTGGGGCAAGTTGATGTTTCTTGTCGAGAGCTGCTTGGTATGGGAAAGGAGCCTGCATGGAGACTCGCGCGTGGTGACCCCCGGGGGTGACGCCGTAGGGTGGGCGAGGCGACGCGCCCCCCGGCGTATATCCCCAATGATTGATATATATATATATATATATATATATATATATATATTTTATTAAAATTTTATATATATATATATATATATATATATATCGCGCGTGGTGACCCCCGGGGGTGGCGCCGTAGGGTGGGCCGCCCCCGGCGTATATCCCCAATGATTGATTGCTATATATATATTTTATATATATATATTAATATAAAATATATATATAATATATATATATATATATATATCGCGCGTGGTGACCCCCGGGGGTGGCCCGTAGGGGGGGCGAGGCGACGCGCCCCCCGCGTATATTTCCCCCAAAGATTGATATATATAATATATATATATATAATATTTTATATATATAAATTTTTGATATGTATTGGGATGACACACAGTTTTTCCATCATCCCGCAGTTCCGTACTTGCCCGGGATCGTCCCGTAATGTCGTAGTTGTTTGGGGTATGGACGTGCCTGGTCGTGTAACGTTGTGTGTGTGTGTTCGGGAGGAAGAAAATTAATACACTGTGTTGTATCTTTATGTGTAATTAATGATGAGTTATTGGTACAAATCAGCTGCCGCCAAGACGTTAAGCACTGAGACCAAAGTCTGACCCCGGCGGCAACACTGAGAGAACTACTTGACCTTTGGGGGCTGACCCACGCTCACCTTGTCCGCAAATGGGCGTCGCTAGAGGTCACTACTATGCTACAACATCGGGCGGCAAACTTAAAGTATAAATAGTGCCTATTACAATGCTCGGTCACCTACCGGCCGTGCCCTCACGGACCACTGATAAGGCAAGGCGCCGATTACACAAAAATAAAAGATCTAATTTCAAAAATAGTAAAAGCATAATAAAGATAAGTCATGCAAAAAAAAAAGAATTAATTTAAAAATGAATGAAAAAAAAGGTTCCCCAAAAAAAAAGTGACAGCAAGTTTTAAAAAAAAATTAAAAAGGAAAAAAAATAACATTAAAAAACCAAAATAACGGGGAAAAAAAAAAAAAAATTNCCCAGACACTCATGTTCTTGTGTGTTCAAGTATCACACGTGAGATGCAAGCAGAGAACTAGCATTGACTAATGTCGTATGAGCATTAGTTTGTCGCTTGATAAGAGTAAGACGAGGACGTGAAATATACTTCCTACCTTCTTTGTCCTCCCATTGATACTCAGAAAGTCCCTAAATCCTTCCTCGTACAGACTGGAAATTCAAAGTATGACAGCGGCACTCCTTATAAACAATGATTGGCAAAAAATAAAATCCCTTTCCTATATACCTACATTATACGATTATTGATACTTTTGGCTTTGCGACTGAGACTTTCCTCTTATCTTTATGAGCGATACGCGAGGGGCATTAACTCTCTCCACTGTGAGAATTTGGTCTGGATCTGTCTCCAGGTGGACACACACACCACACACACACACCACACACACACACACACACACACACACACCACACACACACACACACACACACAACAAGTACACACACAGTACACACACACACACACACACACACACACACACACACACACACACAACACACACACACACACACACACACACACACACACACACACACACACACACACAGAGAGAGAGAGAGAGAGAGAGATGAGAGAGAGAGAAGAGAGAGTGAGAGAGAGAGGAGAGAGAGAGAGAGAGAGAGAGAGAGAGAGGAGAGAGAGAGAAAGGACGTTATCCTGTATACTCCTATATATGTAAACACAGGCTGCTAAACAGTAATACGTACACAAAATTGAAGTGAAAAATACAAGAGCAATATGGAAAACAAGATGAACACAACGAAAATGCTTCCTAAATGTTATATAAATACTCCGAAAAATCGTTGCATTAAGTACATTAGAGTTAGAAATAAACACCTCATCCGGAAGCCCTTGTTTGATACCAAATATGTATCTCACAGCTGTCCTACAAACATCGAAGTAATCATTGTAGCAGAAGAACAAAAGAACACAAGGAACATTGTAACAGGCTGAATTACTTTTTTTTTTTTTTTTTACGTTGAAGTCTATAGCGCCTGTGTAGGCTATTATGTTTTCCTGGAGGGCTCAGGTGGCTGGTCCTGCACATTCTGGAGTGATGGTTGGCCTCGCCCGCCGTTGGTGGCGCATACTGGATTTTTATAGTGACACCTGTGATCTATAGGTGAAGGTCCGTTTTCGTGGGCAACAATGATTACTTCGATGTTTGTAGGACAGCTGCAACCCTCAGTTTAGGTTCATGCTGTCACCTGGTGTTTCTTCTGCAGCACTTGAAGTCGCAGTCGAAAGAAGAGGAATGTAGCATGCGGGTCTCTTCGGCCACTCGACGAGGGATTTACAGTTGCCTTGGTGTGGACTTGAACTTGGGACCTTGTGCTCACCTCCAGGCTCTTGTAGGACCGCGTTAAAGATGGCCGAAAGAGTTCCCCCGGCAGGATTCAAACCCGGGATATCGAGCTCACCACTCCGAGACGCGAACCACTCGGCCACCGCCTCCCCAAGCTACTAGACCTAGGTAGCTCTTTCACACCGAAGTTCTCATCATTCAAAAGTTTAAACCCGTTCTCAAAACAGTCTAACCCAGGGGCTGCGGGTGGACTCTTAAGAGAGGGTTTTTAAAGGCATACCAAAACGCGGGCTTTAACCCAGGCGGCTACAAATTGGTTGTGTGGTAGTACAACATGGCAACTCGAGATATGCGAGAGCATATGCGAGCGCATGCGAGATATACGAGATATACGCGATATTACGCTCTAACCCATAGCGTATACGGGCGGATATTCGCCTGGGAAATCTCGCCGCGCGACACCAATCTAGCCATACGATGCAGTTCGCGCCACATTTTTCAACTACGGACCGCCCCCCCACCCCCCCCAGACATATTTTGGGGGGTCAAATATATATGGCCGGGTGCGCTACAACATTCCCTACACGCTGATGTAGTTTTTATCGATTTTTGCAAGGGTCATCAAAATGACCATACCCTTCGCCCAGGGCTTAGGTGTATAAGCATACCCTTAGCTTGTTAAGGTTAATCACCAATGTTGCTGCAAACACCTCATGTTTTTTACCTTCGCAGCATCGTAAGGTTGCTAAGTAATGGAGGAAGTAAGGTTGTTAAGTAATGGAGCACTGACAGCAGACTTTTTCTGTCTCCTCTTACTGTCTCTATTCTCATTTTCAATCCAAAATTTGGCTGTTGCATACTGTATATGTGCGCAATGACATCACTTGCTCTCGTGCCTACGGCCTTGAATCTTCCGAATTTCTACCATCTGGCTTCGACTTCAATGTCACTCTCTTACTAAATTTATCTGCTGTAGTATACCTCTCACCTAACTCCTCTGACTATGTAAAATTCTTCGATTACTTAACATCAAAAGTGGAGCACATCTCATCTCATTTTCCTTTAGCAGAAATTTCCATTCTTGGGGACTTCAATGTTCACCACCAGCTTGGCTATCATCTTCTTTCACTGACTAACCTGGTGAACAAGCCTACAACTTTTCTATCCTCCAAGACCTAGAGCAGCTGGTGCAGCACCCTACCCGTATTCCTGACCGCCTTGGAACACGCCCAACATTCTTGATTTTTTCCTAACTACTAACCCTTCTGCTTACTCTGTGAAACTATTATCTCCGTTGGGTTCCTCCGATCATAATCTTATTTCTGTTAACTGTCCTATCGCTCCGGTGCCGCCACGGGACCCGCCTAAGCGGAGGTGCTTCTGGAATTTTAACTCAGCTAAGTGGGAGAACCTAAGGCAGTACTACTCTGATTTTCCATGGAATGATTATGCTTCCATGTCAGAGATCCTTCTTTTGTGCAGAGCGCATAACTGAGATCATTGTCTCTGGCATAGAAGCGTACATTTCACACACTTTCTCTAATCCTAAAGCCCGTCAACCTTGGTTTAACTCTGCCTGTTCTCAGGCTGTCCAAGATAGAGAGACGGCTCACAGACGGTACCGTAACCATTAATCTCCTGAAACTGATGCTCTTTATATTTTTGCCCGTAATCATGCCAATAATTTTTTTCAACTTACCAAAAACTCCTTCATTCATAGAAAATGTCAAAATCTTTCTGAATCAAACTTTTGTCGATACTTCTGGCATCTAGCTAATAACATCTCTAACAATTTTTCTTCTTCATCTTTCCCTCCTATGCTTCACCCAGATGCTCCACAGCTGTCTCATCTATTTCTAAAGCTGAACTCTTTGCTCAAACCTTTGCTGAAAATTCCACTCTGGTTGATGCAGGGCTTGTTCTCCTTCTCCTCCACCCTCTGACTATATATGCCTGACATTAAGATCCTTCGGAATGATATTTTCTTGCCCTTTCTGCCTACCGGCTGTTTGAACATTAAAAAGGGCTTTCTGAAGGGATCTCTCCGACCACTTGTACGAGGCACTCCCGATGCAGGAAGACTTTGGCAACAACAAACGCCTCCATTACTTAACACCTTACCACCTCCATTACTTAACAACCTTACCACCTCCATTACTTAACAACCTTACTTCCTCCATTACTTAACAACCTTAATTACTTCATCCATTACTTAACAACCTTAATTACTTTATCCATTACTTAACAACCTTAATTACTTCATCCATTACTTAACCTTACTTCCTCCGTTTTTTTTTTGTTTTTTTACATCATAAAGGACTGGCCAAGGGCAAAACAAAAATAGGTAACACAAAGCCCGCTTAGTTTGCCAGTCCCTATAAAGAAGACAGTAAGAGAGTAATAAAAAAGAGGGGTGTGCCATTTAGTTCGGGAGGTGTCTTGTTACTCTTCTCTTGAAAAGATTTAAGTCGTAGGAAGGTGGAAAAATAGAAACAGGAAGAGAGTTCCAGAGTTACAGTGAAAGGGATGAAAGAGTAAAGATACTGATTAACTCTTGCATTAGGAAGATGGACAGAATGGGAATGAGAATGAGTAGAAAGTCTTGTGCAGCGGGGGCCGGGGGGGGGGGGAGGCATGCAGTTAGCAATTTCAAAAGAGCAGGGAGCATAAAAAATAACGGTAAAAGATAGCAAGAAAGCAATTCATTGCGGCGGGATTAAAGATTGTAGACATCAGTCAGAGGAGGGGATTGATGAGACGAAAAGCTTTTGCTCCCCTGTTTAGGAGAGCTGTATGAGGGATCCCCCCCATACCTGTGAGACATACTCCAACATGGGCGGAAAAGGGGCCCCCTGTAAGAGCAGAAAAACGGGGAGGGGAAAAAAAAGGACGCAGACGCCACAGGACCCCTAACTTTTAGAAGTTTTTTAGCAGGATGAGATTGAATTCCATTTCAGTTTTTTTAGTAAAGGGACAGTCCAAGAAATGTTCTGCAGAAGGAGCAGTTGGTGTCATTGAAAAAGAGGGGATGTTATCTGGTGGGGTTTTGTCGATAGATAGGTGAAGAAATTGGGTTTTAAAAGGCATTGACAAAAAAAGGTTTGTTTTGCCCCAATCAGAAATTATAGAAAATCAAGTTGGCCCCGGGTGGGGCCGTGAATCATTAGTTCCTGTTGTGTTGGACGTCTAATAAACGACTTTAAAAAAAGCAGGGTAGAATCTCACGTGGAGTGGTGGGGATTGGGTTAACTTAGAAGATCATTAATTAAAAATAGAAAGGAGTAGGTAAGAACAGAACCCTGAGGAACACCACTGTGAAAATTTTTAGAAGAAAACAAATGTCCTCTACAGTAGCTGCAATAGAAGGGGTGAAAAAAAATTTAAGATAAAATTACAGAGAGAAGGATAGAAACGAATGGGGGTTATTTTGGAAAATTTTAAAATTTGTACCAGCTTATCAAAAGCTTTGATATGTAAAGGGCAACAGCAAAGTTTCACCGAAACCCCTAAAGGAGGAGACCAAGTTTTTCAGTTAGGAAAGCTAGAAGATCCCGTAGTCGCCCTTTGGGTAACCGTACTGACGATCAATAGAAATTGTAGCAGGATTAGATCTTAAAAATCTTCTTTTTAAAGGGGTATAGATTCAAAAACTTTTAGAAAGGCAGGAAGTAAAAGCTATAGGAGGGTAGTTTGAAGGATTAGAACGGTCCCCTTCCTGGAACGGGGTTTGGGTGTGGAAAACTTCCCGCAAGAAGGAAAGGGGAAAGTAGATAGCAAGACGGAAAAGTTTGACCGGGCAAGGTGCAAGCACAGAAGCACAGTTTGCAGTAAATTCCGCTTTTTTTCATATTCTCCAGAAAAAAGTTTTCAGAAAATTTTAAATGAAAAGAGTTTAAAAAATATTAAGTTCTGCATTTTCTTAAAAGTCTTCATAAGGGCAGTTTTTTTAGGTGTTTTACGGTTTTTTATTTGAAAATTATAGAAAAAAACTTTCAAAGAAAAACGTATATCTTTTATACGAAAACTAATTTAGTTGGGAAAAAAACCCCTTTAAAGCTGGCAAACACGGGAGGCAGGGGAGTTTGTTGGTCCTCCAGCTCGCATTTCCCGCGCTTTTCCCTGCACAGCGAGGCTGTGACGTCACGTCAAGACCCTATACTTGCAGCTAAAAGCATAAAACCGCTGAAACAGGGTGATTAACAGTTTTTTAAACTACTGTGTTTATTTCAGGGCACATAAAAATCATAGTGATGCTAAATTCGAAATATTTGGGCCGGGCGACTCATGCAGGGGCGACTTCACTTTTATCTACTTTGTGGGCGGGTGAGTGAAGGGATCAACAAGTTAAGATCGCGGGACAGTTTTCCCCCCTTCCCCAGTGGTGGAGGTTTTCAAAGAGTCTGCCCTTCCCACCAGTGCCCCTTTAAATTATAGGCTGTCTGACATCCTCTCCACTCGTGCATGCGGAAAACCCTTCACGAAAAGAGAAATAGGGCCCAAGGCGACATTTTTTGTTTGAACTGAAAACCTCCCCTGCTACCCACCTCCTAGTGAGTAGAAAAGTTAAGGGTTTTGCGAGTCACTACGCGGGGCCCGCCTCGGACCCGGGGTTTTCGTGCGCAAATGGAACCCTGAATTTTTGGGTTCCGTAAATTTGGGTTTTCTTGAAATGTGGGCAAATGGAAGGGGGCCTCTAGTTTTTTATTTGTTTGGTCCTACCGCTGTCGTCGTCCCCCGAAAAAAAAACGAGTAGGAAATTTTAAACCGTATTATACTCGCAGATACAAAGCATAAAAAAACCTGAAACGGGGTAAATTATACAGTCTGATTAAACACGGGGTTATCATCTTCAGTGGCACATACAAATCATTAGTAATCTATAATTCGAAATTATTGGCCTGGCGACTGACTGCAGGTCTGTCCGCGGTATACTTTTTTTTTTTTACTTGGAGCATATTTTTTTTTTATATACAGCTATAAAATTTAAATTTTGTGTAAAGACCATAATTTGTTTTTAAATAGAATCACTACTGTTTTGTCTGTGCCACTGAAGATGATACACAGTAGTTTTAATTATCATGACTGTATAATCTCCCTTTTAATTTTTTCAGGTTGTTTTATGCTTTGTATCTCAAGATATAGCGTTTTAAAATTTTTCACTACTCTTTTTTTTTTGGGGGGCCCCCGACGACGCGGGGGAGGACACCGAAAAAAACATAAATACTCCCGGGAGAAAACAGTAAAGTCGCCACCTGCACCACCTGCGCATGTCGCCAGCGCCATATATTACAAATTATAGCATACTACTGATTGTATGTGCCCTAAAGATTTACACAGTAGTTTTAATCATGACTGTATAATCTACTCTTTTCACGTTGTTTTATGTTTTGTATCTGCAAGTATAGAGGGTTCCAAATTTCCCTACTTTTTTTTTGGGCGGGACGACGACAGCGGTAGGACACTCAGTAAATAAAACTAATGGCGACTTTATTGTTGTCCCCCTTTTGGATATTTTTGAAAAATTTGTTCATTTATAGCCAAATATTAGGCGTATTTTGTGACTAAAATACAAGCAAATTAATTTATTTAAGCTCCGCCCACTTATTTTCTCTTTTTGCGGTACGAAAACAGCAGATACACTCCCGGGCTGGGACTTTCCATTGACATATTTCGTTTTCTGATACTACAAAAAATCCCCATGAAAACATTAAGGTTAACTAAATAAATTGCTTCTCTCCCCTCTCTCTCTCTCTCCTCTCCCCCTCCTCTCTTCTCTCTCTCTTTTTTTAAAATATATATATATAATATATATTTTTATATAATTAATATATATTATAAAAATATAATATATATATAATTATATATTTATTATATATATAATATATATATTATATATATATATATATATATTATATTTATATAGAGAGAGAGAGAGAGAGAGAAGAGAGAGAGAAGAGAGAGAGAGAGAGGGGGAAGAAGAGAGAGGGGAAAAGAAGAGAGAGAAGAGAGAGAAGGAAAAAATTATAAAGGTTTTTGGTTACTCTCCCCTATCTCTCATCATCTCTTTTTCACTTTCTCTCTTTTTCACGGAGAAAGAGAGAGAGGAGAGAGAGAGAAAAGGAGGAGGAAGAGGAGAAGAGAGAGAGGAGAGAGAGAGAGGAGAAGAGAGAGAGAAAAGGAGAGAGAGAGAGGAGAGAGAGCGAAATTTTATTTAGAATTTTAAATGTTTGCATGGTATTATTGTATGTATAAAAACGAAATATGTAAATGGAAAGCTAATTAAATTCTGTTTGTATTGATATCTGCCATCTTATAAGCTTCCCAAAAGTTATACATGACGAGTTTTAAGTAAAGTTAATTCATCATAATTTCTTCAGAGTCTCATATGACCTTTTTTTTAATGTGTTTTACTATGTTTTATGTGATAATCTTATAGAAAAAAATTTTCCCCGAAGATAACAGTCTATCCTTTTATACATTTTATAACATGATATACTGCGGGGAATGCCTTGAGAACTTCCCCCCGGGGTCGGGGGTGACGGCGGGCCGGCACCAATATGGCGCCCGTGGGGGGGGTTTTAACATAGGGCCTATAAATGGCGTTCCCTTTTTAAAAAGGGTTTTTCCTAGTCAACCTGGTCCTCTCGCTGGCTCAGCCCGGGTTTCGGGGCAGGAAATGGGCCCCCGCGTGAAAAAATGTCCCGCGAAGCTATTTAACCAAAATAACCTACGAAACCTAACACAAACCTATCCTAAAAAAAAACGTAACCTAAAACCCCTAAACATAACTTTAAATAAAACTAAAATTAAACCAAAAACTATATTGGCGATCTGAGGGAAGAAAACAAAAGGGAAGCTACAAGACCGTAACCTATACACCAAGGGCCGTACTATTAACCTTCCGCCCGGGCTGGCGATCCCCTGCCCATGCTCCGCCCGGGGAACGCCAGCCTCAGGGAAAACCTTACTTTTAAACACTGGCTTACGCCAACCTGGGCGAACCCAGGGGTTGGGGGAGTGATGTTCGCCCCGCTAACCTTCTCCTATTTCGCTGATCTGAGAAAAGGCGCTTGAAAAACGCGGGAAAATTTAAGTTTTTTTTACACTACAGTCGACAACCCTGCTACGATTGGCGATGCTGGCTCTCTTAAGCAACTCTATTCCACTGTGGATAAGGGGACTCATTGACCTCATCAAAGGGGTATTTGAGGCATAATACAAACTACCCAAATTAATGCCGTGATTGCTCTTGTGCTACTTTTTTTTCCAGCAGTACTGTTATTAAAAATTAAAGTTGTTCATCACTGAAAAACGAGCAATAATATTTCATTGCTCCCTAAGGGGAGTTGTGTATTAACCTTTAACCTTATTACCCCCCTACCGTGCAAAGATAGGGTATTATTCGGTAGTGGGTTCCCAAAAATCCTAGGATTCTTTCCTAATTTACATACGACTCCGTAGTATATTTGGTTAGCCGCTCGGCTCACAACGAGAATCCCGGGGTTAAAACCCCGGGCGGAGCAAAGATAGATGGTGGTCTTTTTTAAAACCCGAGGGCCCCCGTCCACCCAGAGTGAATGGGTACCGGGGGTTTAGCCGGGGGGTTTTGTGACCCACCTCCCGGGGTGGTGGCTTCGGGCCAACACTAATTGCTGCAGCGGGAGACATACGGGGTTTAGGAATTATCCTCTAAACAACAAACAAACAAAAAAAGTCCGGTAGAATTATTCATTATGATTTTTGAACCCCCTTTTTCCTGGTGCAATTGAATAATAATGGTGTTACATGTACTACCCCAAAATCCCGTTTTTCAGCCATAAACTGTTAAATTAGGTTAAATTAGTTAGGTTAGAGGGGGGGTTTGGTTTAGTAAAAGATATCAAAAAAAAAAAAAAAAAAATTATCAATACTATGGCAGTGGAAACGGGGCAATTTTAAGGTTTTCGGGGCGGGGCGGGCACCCCAAAAACCCCGTAAAAAAAAATTGATTTCCCCACAAAAAAACGAGTGCCAGATTCATTTAAAAACATAAAAATATTCAGGGAAAAAAATAAGTTTTTGGGCCTCAAAAACAGTGAATGCCACTTTCCAAAAATTTTTCCAAAAAAAAGTTCTGAATTTATAATTCAAACTCGCTCACTACTTATCTAACGTGCAACAATAGTTATTCATATACTTCCAGTAGTGAATTTTTAAAGATCAATCCCACTTTAAACCCAAAATGCAACAGTCGATCATAACTTCCAGTAATTGATTTTTTAATATAATTTTCCCCCCCTTAAACCCAACATGCACAACGTAACTTCCGTATCGATATTAAAAAATCATCACTTTTTAATGGGATTTGGCCTTAGTTTTATAGGTTAAAAAGTAGGGTTAGGGTTTGTGAGTCTAAAGGTAGGGTTAGGGTTTGTGATCTAAAGGGAGGGGTTTGGTTAGTGAGTTTTTAAAGGTAGGGGTTAATATTTTTCCTTATCTATAGGTTCGGGTGTTTCGTACAAAAGTTGTTCGTAAGCCAGGTTTTTTTTAGTTGTTTCGTACACGACTTTTTTGTTTTTTTTTCTACATTCGTGATGTCTTTCGTAACTCTATTTTAAATCTGACTGAGTGTACGAAAGACATGGGTTTTTATAGATATGAAAAAACTTTTTTGTACTAATCTACTGGTGTAGAAACAGCTTGTGAAAAATGTGCACCCCTCCTATACACTCTCCTTCCTACTAAAAAAAAAAACATCTTTATCTCTGAAAGTAGTGATTTCGACGGAAACTCATTGGGTAAGTTTCCAAATCATTTAGGTAAACAGAAACCATTATCATTTTAAACTAACATCCCCATTAAACCCGCTAAAAACCCATCAATACTTCCCGCGTGATATAAATCATTAAATATAGTTCCCACTTAACCTAACCTGCTACAACTATCAAACTTCCAGGAGTGTATAAATCTTAATATAGTTCACTAACTTAAAAAAAAAAAAGCTACACACTATCAGATACTTCCCCGCAGTGATATAAAACATTAAATATAGTTTTTTCCACAACCTAACTGCTACACACTATCAATACTTCCAGCAGTGATATAAATTTTTTAAAAAATAGTTCACCACTTAAACCTAAATCTAAATCAATCATACTTTCCAAAAAGGGAATTGTGATATTAATCATTTAATTCATTCACCACTTAACAAGTAAAAAGACAAAACAAATTAGGTTTGTGAATTAAAAAATTAGGAAATGTTTTCAGTAGTTTTTTTACCAACCAATTTTAATTCCAACTCGTCTCGTCAGGAACAAAACTAGGCTGTTTTCGTCTTTCACCGTTTGCTTGGGGAATATCCATTTTGCTTTGGGTGGATCAACACTTCTATTCTTCAAAAAATAGCAATGCGTCCATAATCTGGAAAAATTTTTAACATTAATAATCTAAAAATTTATTTTAAAAATTTCTGTAAATGATTTTAAAAACAAGAAAATAAATCACCCAAAAATAAGTATCAGATAAATTCAAAATATTTTTAAAAATATTCAGACAAAATTTTGTCCCCAAAAACATAATGCGCATAAATGAAAATTTTGTTAGGTTTGTGAACTAGCAAGGGGGGGGCCGGGGGCCACAGGCCCCTAGTTAATCATTTGGGTATTGTTTTAATAGGAGTATTGATTGAAAAGCAATTTACCCTTCTAATTGTAACAAAAGTTTTTAACTCTTCAATTTTATCTGTTAAACCAAAAAAAAAAAGTTAAAAATTTTTACACTAGGACCAAATTCCCTACACAATTGGGGGCATGGTTTTTTTACCTTATTGTATTCTAGGAAACTTTCTCCAATGGCTTTCCATCGGGGAAATAATTACTTTTTTGGAGATTAAAATAACATCCATTTTTTGGGAGGGGGGAGAGACAATGTTTATTGCACCCCCCTCTTCTTCCCCTTGTGACCCGCACGCCTCTATTCTTCCCTTGCCCCGGGGCACTTTTTTAAAGAGGATTGACTTTAGTTTGGTTAAAACTGGGTTAGGTTTGTGAGTGTATAAACCCCCCCCTAGGGAAAGGGAGTGTATGGGGGGGGATGCAGTAATTCGTTCCACAAAATCATTGCGTAACCGTAATTTTTACACCAAAAGTTGTTTCGTAGTCTATATGAAACCATATCGTTTTGTACACCCCGCTCAATTGAACTTTCTATTGATTACGAAACACATAGTAGTACGCAAAACTCAAAATCAGTGTACGAAACAACTAAAAAACCTGGGTACGAAACTCCCCGTACATAGTGTTAGGTTAGTTAATTTCATATCTCCCATATTTACAGGGATTTTCGACACAGGGTTTTGTAGTTGTTTTTGTACACTTTTTGAGTTTTGCGTCATACGTGTTGTCGTTTCGTAACTCCTAGTTTAAAAGTTGAACTTGAGCTGAGTGTACGAAAAGAATGGTTTCATATAGACTACGAAACAAATTTTTGGTCAACTAATCTCTGGGTACGAACAACTTTTGAACGAACTGACTGCACCCCTTCCATAACTCCCCTACCTACTAAAAAGCATCTTATATCTCCAAAGTAGTGTTTGCGACGGAAACTCATTGGAGAAAGTTTCCAGAATCTATTAAAGGGAAACAGAAACCATACTCCAAAGTGTAGAGAATTCTGGTCCTAGTGTAAAAAAATTTCCAAATAAAACTTATTTACAGTGTCGGGGGCACACTATTATAAGCACGTCTCACGTGTAATATAGAGGGTCAGAGGCCTCTGAATAGCTCAATGTAAAAACACCATCACCAAAACATAACCTGAATTTTTTACAAAAAAACACATTCAAATTTTATCTGATATACAACAGAAATAAAAAATTTAGTGGCGGGGGCAAATGATATTAATCACGTCTCCTGAAATTTTATGAGGGGAGGGACTTGATAAGCTCTATGTAAAGAGCCATCACCAAAACATCCATTATACATTATATTTTGCAATATTTGGTCCCTAAACCAAAATATATTGGGAAAAAAAAAAGGCAAAATACCCACCTCTGGGGGGGGGGAGGGTCTGGTGTGTCACTGCGTTGGAACCCCGATGGTGTTTTGAAAATAAAATCATGACTTATTTTCCATGAAAGAACTTGCCATACACATATTTACCCTCGCAAAAGGGTTTTCCCTTTCATAAAATGCTTAGTAGTATTGAAAAAGTATAAACTGAAGGGAAAAAATGTTTATCGCCGGTGAGAGGGAAAGTTCACCCAAAATCACGTTCGCCAGGCTATTCCCCAAAACTTCTCCTTTTCCCCGCCCTGGCGGACAGCGCCCGGGGGCCTCGTGGCGTTTTTAAAAAAAAGAAAAACATGAGCGCCTGGGGAAGTTTTTGCCAGCCCTGGCGAAGATTTAAAAGTACGGCCCCTTGGTCCATTCCCGTTATTTACCACCCTACTTTTACCATTTTTTCCCTATTTCCTTTCTATGTCTACGCTTTTCCACTTGAGTACGTTTACTGCGTGTTTCTACCCTGGTTTCTAGCCGTTAAAAAAAATTTTTAACACGCCTTTTAATATCCTTTTAACCACTTTTTTTAAAAAATTTTATCAATCGCCCCTCAGATCGGGAAACTATTTTTAGGTTTAGGGTTTAATTATATTTTTAAATTATGTTTAGGGCTGGTTTAGGTTAGGTTTGGCTTAGGGGTAGGTTTGTTTAGGTTTTGTAGATTATTTTTGGTTAAAAAAAGCGCCCCGGGACGATTTTCGAAGGGGGGCCCATTTCATCACAACACCGGGGCCCAGTCCGTTCCAGCCGGGCAACCTGCCTCGCAAAAACTGGCCGTCCGGGATAGCCCGTCCAACCGGGGGGATTACTTTTTCTGCCGGGGATCTCAAAGGCTAATAAAGGGTATAAGGGTGTGTGTGTGGTTTTGGGGGGAATTAATGGAAACGGTTATAACGGGGAAAGGAGGGTTGTTTTGGGGTGGACGGGGAGACATCTGTGTTTTTACCGCTACGTATTTTTGTGTATTATCGGAAATACTTGGAACTCATCCTTCTGGGTTTTCTGAAAAAAACTACCGCGCCGTACTTAAGCCAAAAAGAACCGAATACGGGTACTGGGATTGCCGTATCTTTGCCGCAATACCATGGAACAAACCCGCCGTATCTCTAAACCGCGGGGATTAAGTAAATCAAATTCAAATAAAATAAAATAAAACAAAAGATCAGAGCGCGGTACATCAAGGGATTAAATTTGGTAAAAAATTCTGGAGTCCTGTTCCCGCCCTTATTAGTGGTTTTTTTTTCTCTCCAGACCTTCACAGATCCCTTCAGATATCTCTAAAACGTGATTATAAAGTGGGGGAGAGGGGCGCCCCCTTCAACCCCCCTCCCCCCTACATTACCCCCGCCATGGACCCCCTAAATAATATTACTAACTTAACCTCACTATAACCAAGTATAACCGGTAATAATGGACGAGGACATCGCGGTCGTTTTCAGAGAACACCGACTATTTTTTTCCTGGCCTACAATAGGTGCTTTTGCTAATGGAAGATTGTTTAATGTTGCGGCAAAACCCATTACAAATAATTAAAAAATCATCAACCGAATTTTATGGTACCGTTTCCATTAAAAACACTGTATCTCCATCAGAAAAAGCACTAAAAAACTTGGCCGAGAAAAATTAGTCAGGGTCTTATAGGTTTTAATGAAACGTAACCTAACCTTATTGGTTTTAATGAAACCAAACCTAACCTTAGATTTAATGAAACCTAAACCTAACCTTAACCACAAAGTATACCTGACCTGACCTTATAGGTTTCATTAAAACTATAAGACCTGACAAATTTTTCCCGGACAAGTTTTAAGTGCTTTTTCTGATGGATATACAATGTTTTTAATGGAAATGGTACCATAAACTCGGTGATTTATTTTTTATTTTTATAAACTGGTTTTGCGCAAAATAAAACTATCTCCGTTAGAAAAAGCACCTATTGTAGGCCAGGAAAAAATAGTTGGTGTCTCTGAAAACGACCGTGAGTCCTCGTCCATTATAATCCGTATAACCTACTAGGCGAGACCTAAAGGCGAGAAATAACTTGGCTTTTACCAGGTTAGGTTAGGTTTGGTTGTATTGAGGTTAGGTTAGGTTAGTTTTTTTTGTAACTCTCCCCCCACTTTATAATTACCTACGTTTTAGAGATATCTGAAGGGATCTGTGAAGGTCTGGAGGAAAAAAACCACTTATAAGAGCGGGAAAGGGACTATAATTTTACCATTAATTTGTTGTATACACTCAAACCCTCGGCTATCGCGCCTTATTGGTGCCGCTATCGGCGCGCAATAGCCGAAAATCGCGATAGCCGAAACAATAGAACTAATGGTAATAATTGTAATTGGTGCCAGGATCCCCAAGATGACCACATATTTTACCACTTTTTTCGGTATTTTGATACTTTCAACAGTATGAGGACTAGTAGTGCTCTTTGCTATGCATTTTACTATGCATTTTGCTATGTATTTTGCTATGCATACAACTAGGTAAATACATAGGTAGAGTCGTGTTGTTCCGTATTCATAACATTCTAAGTACAATTTATTCAGTAAAAACATTATGAATACATTATTGATACCGTAATCAGTGCCATCTATATCCTATATTCTTGCTTTAGATGCATAGAAAAAAATAAATAACCTAAATAAAGTTTAGACATGTGATGTGGATTTGTAATGCATTAATATTTAATAAGAGTTGGGCGGTGATGATACAAGTACTTATGTATAGCCACTGGTGAGTATATGTTAGGAGTACTGGTATGTATAGTCACTGGTGAGTATATGTAGGAGTACTGGTATGTATAGCCTGGTGAGTTATGTATAGAGTCGGTATGTATTCACTGGTGAGTATATGTATAGGAGTACTGGTATGTATAGTCACTGGTGAGATAT
>JACEEZ010013978.1:0-5000 GCA_016584305.1 Chionoecetes opilio
GCAGCAAAGGCTGTAGGAACTTGTGAAGTGTGCTGCAAAAGTGCTGCAGGTTGTGGCGGAGATGTTCATGCAAGAAAGCCACTGGAAATGCACCGAACTGTGCAGCTGCAAATGTGAGAAGTAGACACATAATTACAATTATGAATCATACCTGCATTGTGATACTGGTGCTTAAAAAGACATGGCATTCCTGCAGCTGTACAGGAAGAACATGATTGTTGTATAATGAGCTTAATGAATACTTATTTTTCATAATGCACCGTCAGTAGATAACCACTGTCATTTTTGAATTGCAAGGAGTTAGTTTTTAATTCGTGTTCTGCTAATAAACTAACATGGCATTTCGCGATGTCCGCAGGGAGTTTAAAGTCGAATAAATATTGAATTTATGTTTTTTTGACAGCCATATTGGAATATTTTTGTTCTGGAGTTATTAAATAATAATAATAAGATAACTTGCATCCAATAAACATTATCCTTATGACTATTCTTTTAAAAAACCCATTTACCCTAATTTCCACATGCGGAAATGTCAAAATAATAAAGAAGCGTTCCTTATAGCCATCTGAGTGATGGGATCATTTGTCTCCCCTCTCAAAATCATAGCTAGGAGCCTGTAGAGTGCCTGAAAAAATTTTGGTGCTTTTATCCGGCATGTCCCCATCATTTCACTAAGCTGCCGGACTATTATAGTATCTTCCTTGTATAATCTTCCTATTATCTTCTTTCTTATCTCTGCTGTGTCTTTTTTCCATTCCCAGATTTCTCCCTTCACTTTCCTCTATTTCTTCCCCCATTTGTATTTATCTTTTTTGCCTAGAGCAAAGAGAAAATGGGGACTACATCATCTTTATTTGACATCAATATTGTGTTGTCCTCTGCATTCTTGATCAAATTTGTGTCTCCATTATGTTGTTCTTTTTTTCCTTTTCCATCTCTTTCATTATCGTTCTTATTTTTTTTATCTCTCACACTCACTCTCTCTTTCTCTCTCCTGATTTTTCTTTTCCCCTAATGTTTGTTTTCTTTACCCCAAATCCCTTGTGTCCTCGTCTTTACTTCTCCATCATTCTTTCGATTTTCCGGACCAGACCAAATGGTATACAGAAGCACCGTTCTCCTTTCTTCCCGTCATTCCTCTCTCTTGCTGTTGTTGTTGTAGCTGGCGGTGGTGGTTGTGGCCGTCTTTTTTTTTTTTTTTTTTTTTTTTTTTTTTTTTTGAGAGAGAGAGAGAGAGGAGAGAGAGAGAGAGAGAGAGAGAGAGAGAGAGAGAGAGAGAGAGAGAGAGAGAGAGAGAGAGTGTGTGTGTGTGCGTCTGTCGCTGGTGAGGAGAAACTGCCATTTCACAACATGGTGATCACGAAATCAGTTTTATCTGAAGAATTATCCAATTTCTGTTGTTTGCAGAAGAAAAAGAGGAGGGTTCTGTTATATCTGAGCCTCCCTCCCCCTGTCCTCCCATTCCTACTCTACCCTCCTCTAGGTCTCTATTGTGAGTATGTGTGTGTGTGTGTGTGTGTTTGTGTGTCATTCACCCATGGTCTTGTCCACGCGAGTCGGACTCACGATCGCTAGTTTCGTCCTCCCGGTGCGAGCTTGGAATTCATTATTACAGATCTTTGGGTAATGCTGGGACCTCACACACCACACACCCCCATCTCCCTGCTCAAGGGGGACAGTAACCGCCCGAATTTGTTAGTGAAAAATCCCCAGGAGTAGTGACGATTCGAACCGGCTACCACAGAATGGCAGGCCAGCGCACTATCCACTTGACCATCGTGGCGTGAGTGTGTGTGTGTGTGTGTGTGTGTGTGTGTGTGTGTGTGTGTGTGTGTGTGTGTGTGTGTGTGTGTGTGTGTGTGTGTGTGTGTGCACCTGAAGGCGGCCGAGGCAGGCGACTCAGGATATGATGTTAGGAATGTTTTTTTCTGTATATATTTAGTCTGCCTTTCCATCGGACAGTGGCGTCTGGTGAAACTTGTATGGAGAAAAGTTATTGTTTGCTTTTGAAGGTTGTGGAGGGAGTAGTGAGGTGCTGGGATTGGAGGGCGAGGATAAAAAAGCGGGCAGGGAGAGAGTGAGGCAGGGTGGAAGACGAAAGAAAAGATGGAGAGATTGAAAAGAAGGGAAAAAAGTAAGAATGCGAGGTAGGAATGCAATACGTTTAACCTTACGTGCCACATAGTCAGGGACACACTTTTCCCTGCTACACTGTCAGGGACACACCTTTCCCTGCCGCATAGTCAGGGACACACTTTTCCCTGCCAAACAGTCAGGGACCTACCTTTCCCAGTCACACAGTCAGGGACACACTTTTCCCTGCCACACTGTCAGGGACACACCTATCTGCCACAGAGTCAGGGACACACCTTTCCCTGCCACACAGTCAGGGACCCACCTTTCCCTGCCACACAGTCAGGGACACACCTTTCCCTACCACACTGTCAGGGACCCACCTTTCCCTGCCACACAGTCAGGGACACAGGAGGAGAAGGAGGAGAGAGGGAGAGTGGCGCGTCTCACTCTCACGGACTCTATGCTGCTTCCTCCTTCTCCTCCCCCTCCTTCTTTCTCCACCTCATATTCCTCCTCCTCCTCCTCCTCCTCCTTCCTCCTCCTCCTCCTCCTCCTCCTCCTCCTCCTCCTCCTCCTCCTCCTCCTTCTCCTCCTCCTCCTTCTCCTCCTCCTTCTCCTCCTCCTCCTCCTCCTCCTCCTCCTCCGTTATCCACCTTCAACAGTGGTCACATATGAGCTAGACCAGTGAGTGCTCTTCAACCTTTTTTGATGTCGTCCACCCCTAGTAGTGATTTGGTAGGAGTTGTCCACCACTATATTTTTCTCTTTAAAATCTCACGGCTCTGACATTTCAAATCTAACTATATCATTCTACAAAATATATAGGTAGGAAAGGTCAGCTTCAAACTCATTTTAAATTTACATATGACATTTTCTTCTGTATAACAACACATGCAGTCTAAAACTATAAATATACAAGGAAAAATTAAACATACCTTCGGAATTACAAAAAAAATCAGTGGCTTGGCTGCTGTTGCAATTTGTTGCAATATCAGCTTAAATCGAGGCATCAGACAATTTTCAAGTGCAACCCGCATAAGAGGATCCAAATTTAGAATGGCATTCCTTTTTTATGCCTTGATTAAAACTAATTTTTGCTGACACAGACATGATGTTGGCATCTGCACAAATATGGCTGTTGCCTTCTCAGCTTATTCCTTGTAGTCCTGACTATCAACCAGGACAATCCAGCAATGCAATGCTTAATAAGAGGGCTAAATGTTTTGAAAGCTGCTTTTTAAGAATAATCCACTGGAAGCTCCAATAGGGCATCATAATGATCAATTCCATCATCTGAGAATGGATGAAGCTTCCACATGTTGGAGGTCTGAGGTGTCTTGGAAATAGAAGTCAAGGTTTTCCTGCATCAAAGTCAGGGTGGGCATTTTCGAAGGGGCTCTAAACTACACCCTCTTAGCGACCTAAGACCGACTTAGTTATACCGGGCCAAGAAGATTACTAAGAAGCATTTTCGGGCGTCATCTTAGCCTCGTGTAAGGGGACAGAAGGCCAACCCTTCTTAGTGCCACCTAACCAATCAGCGCGCGCGACACAAGTCTGTATTTGGCGGGAAATACGTATACCACGCCGAGTCTCTCTCTCTCTCTCTCTCTCTCTCTCCTCTCTCTCTCTCTCTCTCTCTCTCTCCTTTTTTTTCTTCTATTATTTCTTCTCCCTCCTCTTCCTTCTCCTTGAGTTGCCAGATATGTATTTCTGCTACAGTCACAGTGCAGTTACACGCCGAGGGAATCTCTCTCTCTCTCTCTCTCTCTCTCTCTCTCCTCTCTCTCTCTCTCTCTCTCTCTCTCTCTCTCTCTCTCTCTCTTCTCTCTCTCTCCTCTCTCTCTCTCTCCTCTCTCTCTCTCTCTCTCTCTCTCTCTCTTTATCGTGAATAACGACACTTTTTTTCTGGTGTGTTTTGATATGTTTAGAATAAATCTGCTAACCGTTTCTGTCGCAAATCATATCTATTCCGCCCAGCCCACCCCTATATATATATATATATATATATATATATATATATATAGACTGTACATAGTGTATTATACAGCCTAATATACTATATACAGTCTAAAATATATAATATATAACCAATAATATAATCATTGTTGTTATGGTGACGGAGAAAATTGCGGGCTAAGACGACCCCAACCCTGCCTTAGCCTACACTCGCTGCACTGTCTTAGGCGGAGCGAAATTTGCTTCCGAAAATGTCCAACTAGCGCTAAGATGGTCTTAGTCCCCTAAGATGGTCTTAGTAGTGTTCCAAAATTCCCCCAAGGTGTCTGGTAATCCAGGGGGACATTCGTACCTCCAGTGTCTGCTCTGCTGTCTGCATACCATATTCCCAGCCACTGCCAGCCAGCCATATATATATATAGAGATATCAAAGACTTTAATATCAGAACAACACCTCTTTTCTACATTGCTTTTAATTTTTTTCACCTTCAGTTTGAATCCATTTATTTTCCCTATACATGTAAAAATATCCCCACCTTTGCCTAGTCTTATACCATAGATTACTTTTCCCTTATCTATACCGACACGTGGGCATGATCTCGTCCTCCCACCTGTCCACCCCAAGACAGCCGTCCACCCCTCACTCAGTCTCGTCCATCTTTAGGTGGACCGTCTACCCAGGTTGAATAGCACTGAGCTAGACTATTATTTCAAATTTTATGATGTCTGACCCGTGTAAATGTATAAATCATTTAGATAGATGAAGACATAAGTGAAATCATACAAATAAATATAGATTGAACCGATAGGAAACAGCGTCCCGGTATAAGTGGAGCACCAATGCTATTTCATTATTGCTTAGCTTTTTGCCATTACCAATATCTAAAAAGGAGAGGATAGAACACCAAGTGAATATCAACTGTTCTTATTATGACATGCATTAGTAATAGTTTACTTGTCACACA
>JACEEZ010013978.1:10000-45000 GCA_016584305.1 Chionoecetes opilio
CTCTGGCAGCCTCAGTTCGGGGAAGGCAGCTGAAGGGAAAGAAATTGCCGTGGGATCAAAGAGAAAAAAAAAGGAGGAAGACCCAGAGAGAGAGACTGTGAAGTGAGGCAAGTGAGAGGTGGAAGGGAGGCTAGGTAGGGAAGGGAGGGAGAAAAAGGGGAAGATAAAGTAAGGGAGGGAGATACGTACAGTACCTATATTCTTTTTATAGGTACAATATTTTTTCATTCATTCATGTATTTTATTGCCTGTTTTATTCCAGTTTTATGTCATTTATTTGGAAGTCTTTCATTTTGTTTCTCTCTCTCTCTCTCTCTCTCTCTCTCTCTCTCTCTCTCCTCTCTCTCTCTCTCTCTCTCTCTCTCTCTCTCTCTCTCTCTCTCTCTCTCTCTCTCTCTCTCTCTCTCTCTTTGTGTGTGTGTGTCATTCACCCTTGGTCTTGTCCACACGAGTCAGACTCGCGATCGCCAGTTTTCACTCTCCCGGTGCTAGCTTGGAGCTCATTATTACCAAAATTTGGGTATTGCTGGGACCAAGGGCGCTCATAGAGAGCGACTTTGGCTGGGACCTCACACACCTCACACCCCGATCCCTTTGCTCAAGGGGGACAGTAACCGCCTGAATTTATCAGTGGAAATGTCCTCGGGAATGAGCTGGGCCGGGGATCGAACGCCGGACCACAGAATGGTGCCGGACGCTGTAACCCACCGAGCCGTTCAGGCAGTATACACGTACCGTCGTACACACCGTATACACGGTTCAGGTGTGTGTGTGTGTGTGTGTGTGTGTGTGTGTGTGTGTGTGTGTGTGTGTGTGTGTGTCTGCTTGCGTGCATGCATGTGCGTTACGTTTTATTTCACTACATTTATCTAGTTATCCCTGTCCCTCTTCCTTGTCCCCCGTCTTTCGTTTGCCATATCATCTCATACATTCCTCCTTCCTCCCTCTCTCCCTCCTTTCATCCATCCTTCTCCCTCTCCATTTCTCGACCTCTCTCTCTCTCCCTGGGGCGTCACTTAACACAACACGGATTTACCTCACACTATTGGCCACCAAGGCGTCGAGATGAGAGAGATAACAATAATTTACCACTGAGCCTTTTTATCATCTCCTTTTCTTCTTCCTCTTCCACATCTTTTTCAGCATTGTCTAATTTTTTTTTTCTTATGTTAAATGTATTAAATGTCTATAATACATACAATTAGAAAATGCTTCAGGGTAGCTCTGAAGACATGAAAAAGGGAAGATGACTCCTGCGGGTATTGTTTTGTAGATCAAGAAGTGTCAAGAAGAAGGGAAACAAGGCTAGTGTGGACATGGGAAAGATTGCGAAAGAATAGAAACAAGGTGGCAAAGATGCCTTTGAACATGAGAAAGATTTGGAAAGGAAAGAAACTAGGTGTCACTCAACATTTGTCCTACCACGAGTGGAGTCATCCACTCGTGAAGGACTACCACGACTCCACTCGTGGCTCTCTCGAGTGGCGAGACCTCCCGAGTGGGAGGTCTCCTACCACTCTCTCGAGTGGCGGTGGCGAGACCCCCGCCACCACCCCTCTCACCAACCTACCACTTCCATGACCGATCAACACCCTCCGTTTGAAGGAGAGGATCCCGGGACTTCCAAGCAACACACGACTGATGACGAGCAGGACATGGACGTCACACCTCTTGACAACGAGACCTGCACACCCAGCGACGTCACACCTCTTGACAACGGGACCTGCACACCCAGTGAAGTCACACCTCTTGACAACGGGACCTGTACACCCAGCGACGCCACACCTCTTGACAACAGGACCTGCATACCCAGTGAATTCACACCTCTTGACAACGGGACCTGCACACCCAGCGACGTCACACCTCTTGACAACGGGACCTGCACACTCAGCGACGTCATACCTCTTGACAACGGGACCTGCACACCCAGCGGCGAAACCACCGCCGCTCATGCCGCCCCCGTCACACTTCACAACCCTACTTGTGCGACGCTCCCACCCGCTTCAACCAACCAAGAGACTCTCCTTCCTTCCACAAGTACCATGACTAACATCGCCAACCCTAAGTCATGGATAGAGGTTAAAACCAAAGCACAGGCCCGCAGAGACATAAATTTCACCTCCTCCGACATCCCCACCACCTCCCCTGGCTCTGGAAACTCTGGCGACCCCGTCCAGCCTCGGACCCTCCAACTACTTCGCACAAAACCAGCCTCACGCCCTCAACTGGCCCCTATGACTTCTACCTCAATCAACAGCCCCAAGGGTACGAGTTCCTCAGACATAGGGATTCGAGACTTCCTATACCCTGATAGACGCCATAGAGGACGCCTATCCACAGCTGAAATTCACAACCCGGCCCGGCAGAGACGACGATTTCTTACTCCACCCCAAGGACGACGACACTCTAACTTTTGTTCAAAGCCTCACCTCTGTCAACTCCAAACCTGTGAAGCTACACCTAGTACAGCCCACCACACCAAAAATCACAGTAATAATGATGGGTTACCCACTCCGCCTCCCGCTGGAGCCCCTTCAAAAACACCCCTAGGTCGTGGAGACGACTCTTTGCACCACCACGAGAGATGGAGTCTCAACACGACAGGTTCCCGTCACGCTGGAGGGACAAACTCTACCCAGCCAGCTGGACCTGGGAGTGTGGGAAACATTATATCAGCCCCTTCTCCCCGGAGCCCACGTGCTGCTACCGCTGCTACGCTTCCGGCCACACCATCTATCGCTGCCGACAGGACAAGAAATGCGGCATATGCACCGCCCCTCACGACACCTCCATATGTCTCGAGAAGTACAAAAGAAAGGAACAAATCACATCGTGCTGCCCCAACTGCGGCAAAGCTCACCACGCATGGAACCCCAAAAGCGAAGAGAGGCGACGACACGTCCTCCAGGGAATACAAGGCCAAGCCGCATGGCTGGAGAAACACTCCGAGGCTCCACCAGGAACCTTCACATGGGGTGCTCCTCGACAGCCCCGACCAGCACAATCTACTCCTCCCAACATCCTCGAGGAGCTTTCTCCCCTACATGCTTCCAAGATCCAGAGACGACAAAGTCAATCCCCGCTCACACCCCTAAATCCTGCTTCAATCCTCTCCGTGGCAACACACAATCAAGCCCACCTGAACATTATTGCTCACCCCACCCAACCTCCCGCGGCAACAGCCACGCCACCCTTACAGCCGACCTCAGACGGGGAGAGTCTTGTCACTCTCCCAGTAACAGCTCTGAAAGATCTCCTCTCCGGTTTTGTTATGTCCATAGCGACACTCCTCCAGAAGGAAGTGGACACGTCAGTCGTGAAGCCCCTGGTAGAGCGACTAGTCGACCAGACGCTTCTCACCCACTCATATCAAAACTCCTAGAGCCCCCTTTTGCCTATCCTGCAAAAAACACAAATCAAGACTCACGCTACTCCCCACATCACACCAGCGACTTCCAACACCTTCCCCTCCACCTCCCCCTCCCCATCACTCAACCCAGATCCGGACTCACAAATCCTCAGACTCAACAAGACTCAGCCAGGCCTTTCCCCCGACATGACTCAACCAACCCAATCCAACAGCTTGGCTCCAGCCATGTCGAAGCCGAGGCCACCCCACCCACCCGTGACGGGAGGATAAGTCATGGAGGGCTTTGCCACCTGCACTGGAAACTTCGAGGAGCCCAGGGCAAGCTCCACATCCTCCATGAAGCAGCCCACGGAGAAAGCATAGACGTTTTTCTCCTCCAGGAGATTTTAGCCACCACGTCCCGCCCGGTCTCCCTCCGAGGATACCAAAGTGTTTCCATACCCTAGGTACAAGGGGGAGCCAATGGATGCTCTATTCTGGTAAAAAATAACATTCAGTGCTGTACCATCACAGCTCTCATCCCTTGTGGCCCGAGAGTGGAAATCCAAGGCGTCACACTACACCTTGCCCATTCCATCCTTGACTTATACAACATCTATAAGCCTCCCGACGCCAATATCCTTGAGCTAGGTGAGCTCCTCACCCACGCCGCATCCTCGCCGACCTTCATAGGCGGGGATTTTAACTGTCACCACACTATTCTTCACTCCCCAGGTCGCACCAATTCAGCAGGACGGCAGCTCGAGACCGCCCTCACCGGCACCCCTGGCATTGCTCTCTTCAACAACGGGGAACCAACACATATGCACGGAGGACGCCTTGATCTCTCCTTCGTCACTGACATTCTTCGCCCCTGTGCTTCTTGGGCCCTCCACCCCACACTAACCAGCGACCACTTTGCTATAATTAGCCATCTCAAACTACCTAAGGTCCTCTCTTCCCAGCCACCCGCTCCCAGATTGAACACAAAACTGACAAATTGGGCAAAGTTCCAGGTCGCCCTCAAAAAACACCTATCCACTCTTGACCCATCCCTCACCCTTGATCAAAAGAAGGCCGCCCTTACAGATGCCTTTCACGCCGCCGCATCCGAGGGCATCCCGCTCACATCTTCCTCTACCACAAGGCCCCCTCGGGACTATTGGTTTTATAACGACCGCGTGAGGGAGCTCAACAGCCGCATTAACTCCACCGGCAGACACTACCGCCGGAGACCAGCGGCTCAAAACAGGCCGCTCCTTCAGGCAGTTGTCAGTGCTGCCAACAGGATGAAACCTGACATTCGGAGGGAGCACTGGCTAAACTGGTGTCGAGGGCTCGACCTATACTCGTTACTCGGTGAAATGTGGCGACAGCTACAAGTCATCGCAGGCAACAAGCGGCCCATCCGACCCCCCCACCCTGACCCCGCACGCGAAGCAGAGAGGTTCGCCTCCTCATTTCCCACTCGTACCTGCACTGACAATCTACTCACTGAGACACGCGCCAGATTGACAGAGCTCCTGCCAGCAAGAAACGATCAAGTAGACCGCGCCTGTGAGGATCAGTTAAACACCAACACACCCTACACCCTCCTCGAGCTACGCCGGGCACTCAAGACGAGTGGAGATACTTCCCCCGAGGCTGACGGGATTACATACTCCATGATCACCAATGCAGGCTCAGATGGTCACTCCGCCCTCCTCACCCTCTTCAACGCCTCCTGGGAGGCCTGCAAGCTACCATCAATATGGAAGGAGGCCACCATCATACCCATACCCAAGCCCAAACATCCTGGTGCCATGCGCCCTATATCCCTCCTCAGCTGTGTGGGAAAAACCATGGAGCGGATAGTGCTAAACAGGCTAACCTGGGCGGTCGTTCCGCTCCATCAAGACCTCTTTGCTTACAAGCGGGGCACGGTAACAGCCGAAGGCCTATCCACTCTCCTATGCGCTGCTAATTCCGGAGGTACCACATTAGCCTTTCTCGACCTCGAGAAAGCCTTTGAGCTAGCCAACTGCCCAGTGATCCTTTCGCTTCTGGTCCGCAAGGGAGTATGCGGCAGACTCCATATATGGCTCAGGGATTTCGTCTCGGGCCGAGCGGCCAGAGTTACCTTTCAGGGGCAGACGTCTCAACTCCATCAACATGAAAACGGAACACCCCAGGGCAGCATTCTGTGCCCCTTTCTATTTAACATCTTAATGGAAGAACTCATATCTTCTCTCCCACTCCCACCCGGTACAAAGCTTCTCTGCTATGCGGACGACCTTGTCCTCTACTGCACTATCCCCGCTCATGCACAACGAGCCCAGAACCTGCTGACTGACATCACCATCAAGTGTAGGAAGCTAGGCTTGAAGCTGAATGTGGCAAAATCCAAGGCCATGGCCTTTGGATGTGACGCGCCGCGCGCCCCGCTCTATATCCTAGACACACCACTCTCCTGGGTCACGTCGCACCACTACCTGGGCATCTGGCTGACAACCGTCTCAATCTCCGCACCCATGTTGCTTACCTGCAGGAGCGCGAAAACAGCAGGATCTCCGTCCTACGGGCAATCACTGGCCTAAAATGGGGGGCGAGTTTCCAGGTGAAGCGCACCGTTTTTCATTCACGCCATCCGCTCTCCCTGGAATACAGCGCTCCATGCCTTATTTCCGTCTTGAACACCCTACACCAAAAAGTAAAGGCCACACAAAACAACGCCCTGAGAGTCATCATCAACGACCCCAGATGGACTAAGGTCTGCAACCTGCAGAAGGAGTACCAGGTAGTTCCGACTCGGCGCCGTATCGAAGAACGGACAACCTGCTTCCTCGCCAAAATGACCCACGTCTTCTTGACGTGACCCGCCGTCATTATGGACTGCACTACCAAGGTATATAAAACTTTCAAAGATTTCAATGTCCTCGCCGCACGCATGAACAGACTGTACTGTTTCATCTAGTAAGCCTCCAAACACCTGGACCTTGGTGTTAAGCTAGGAGACCTAAAGTCAAGTCCCAAAGGCTTTGCCTCCTCGTGCAGCGCCTCGAGAGCCATCACCAGGACCTCCAGCGACTCAGCAAAGATTTTATTTTTTAATTTTGTTTTACATATGTGCCTATAGCGCCTGTAGGCAGTGGTGACCCAGGGCTCGGATGGTAGGCTCTGGAGGTTCACTTGAGGGTTTTGATGGTTGGTCCTCGCCCGTTGGTGGCGCAGGCAGGTCTCTTATAGTGACGCCTGTGAGGCTCATGCCGCCCCTCTGTGTCCTCCGATGCACTCGCAGTCGAAGGTAGAGTTGATAGGCAGGGCATGTGGGTGTTCTTAGGCCACTCGACGGAGCAGAAAGGTTTTGGGTTTCTTCGGGGATCGAACTCGGGTCACCGAGAACGCCAGTCGGAGACTCTTACCCGCTCCGCTACCGCCTCCCCATTACTGCATCATCGGCAAAAACAAGATCAGTGATCTTGATCCGAGGGATGCTCCACAATCACTTTGATATACAACTTTGCCCAATACCCAGTCCATATAAGTGTTGGAAAGTGATGGGGCAAGGACGCACCCTTGCCTCACTTCTGTATTCACAGTAAAGAAGTATAATTCCCCCACACAGGAATACACTTCCCCCACACTTCACAGCACTCTCAGTCCCATAAGATAAGACATAAAATAAGAAATACAGTAATATAAATGAAAAGTTAGGGTTGCATGTATGTTTGAGGAGAGAGGGAAATACTAATGAATAAAACACGAAAAGAGAATAATACATTATATAGTTATATAAGGATGTGAGGATGGTAAAGGTGGCAAGTTCACCTATAGAAGGTTATGAATCAGTTACAGGAAAAGGAGTGGAATGGTTGCATAGATACGAGAGAAAAAAAAAGACTATTATGTAAGAGAGGAATGAAATGAAGTGAACTCGTGTGATGCATATGAGAGGATGATTAAATGCATGTATGAAGGGAGGAGGAGAAGGAAGTCGAACGGGCGTGTGTGCTGAAATGTTCATGTAGAATATTGAAAAAAGCTGAAGTGAATGTAGACATGTCTAAAAATTGGAAACTAGGGCCGGAATAATTGATGAGAATATTAATGAATCTTGAATGTGTCAGCATGTACGAAATGTATTTTTTTCTCTCTCTCTGTTTATTAATATGTTATTGTACCAGAGTTTTTCTTCAATGAATAGATAAATGGAGATGAAAAAATTGTACATACGTATAATTTTATTCTATCGTAGTGGTTTTAATTTCCAGAGCTGAATGGTGAAGAATATTGGTGTACAGGTATTTGGTTCTGCGGGCTATTGAAAATGTATATGGTTGTTTTTATATATAGATGAAAACGAATGGTGAGCGTGCAAGGCATTGGAAATTACAGCAGTGATATAAAAGTGTGATAGAAGCATGTGTAAAACCAGGATATGTATGAAAATAAAGAACCATACGGAAGTTTTCTGTGCGTAAACATGAAACATAGTGCTAATCACAATTAAAGTTGCAAACCATTAATGCGGACATGTGGAAAATTTTGGAAAAAAAGTGACGAATTCTTTAAAAGTACGTCAGTGAATATACATTACTTAAAGGAAATTATGAAAAAAACGCCGCAGTGACATGGAGAGACAGATTACGTCCACGGATTAATAGGTGGTGAGGTAATGTTGAGGTTGTGCGGTGTGTGGAGAGACTAACAGTAATATACAACAGTAATACAAGGGAAGAACAGACAGCAAGAGCCATACTGGTCAAAACGAAGCTGCCTGTGTGACTACTTTCTACCGCTATAGTGTGTATACGTGTTAGAGGCAAAATAATAGCATAGTTGAAAGTTACTCTCCACCCACCACTCCCTCCAGCCGAGGTCAGATAAATTTTTTTTAGAAAAAACACCATGCAGTATTGAAAAACTGCCGTGGAATATGATAGGCATGAGTGAGGGAGAAACATAGTATAGACTAAAGCTAAAAAATAAAGAAATTATGTATAACCGAAGTATTTGAGTTAGACACCTGATGCTAAGTATTGATCTAGTATACTCTTAAACGCCTCAACCACATTGCTTGTAACTACTTGAAAATGCAAGAGGGGTCATGTGTAAATATTGTCACACATATACACACACACACACACACACACACACACGCACACACACACCCACACACACACACGCACGCACACACACACACACACACACACACACACACACACACACACACACACACACACACACACACACACACACACACACACACACACACACACACACACACACACACACACACACACACACACACACATACAGAGAGAGAGAGAGAGAGAGAGAGAGAGAGAGAGAGAGAGAGAGATTTCAGTCGTATGTTCCGTCCTCTTCCCGAATAACAGAGACGCTGCAGTGCAGTATAGATTTTTTAAAAGAGTCTTGTGTGTCTCCCTTTTTCTGTCATATATTTTTGTCCTGCTATGTTTTCCTCTCTCTGTCCAGTCCTTTCCTTTATCTCATCCTCACACTGCCCATCATCGCCTGACTAACGTTTCACCTTTATCTTTTACACATTCACATCTCTGGCCAAGAGACGGGCCATTTGTCACTTTTATTCTCCTTTTTCACGTCTTTTATTCCAGTTACATTTGCCGACTCAACTCTTTTCGTCTTCCAACTGTGATTCCGTCTCCATCTTTCTCGCTTCTCTTCTTCTCCTTACCTATCTGTTATATAACTAAACTTTCTTCCCTAACGTCCTCCATTCATCCTTTCCTCCGTCTACATTTCTCCATCCTTCTCGCTTTACCTCCTTTTCAAAGTCATTCATTACCATCAACCTCAACTTTATCCTCCTTATCCTCGTCTCCATCTCATCTTTCTCTCATCTCCATTCACCTCTCAATTCTCTTACGTCTTTTCAAGGTCTTTAACTCTTTATCATTTCATTCTTTGTAACTTTCTACTCATTCCTTCATTCTGGTAAATCCATTTCCTTTTCCATTTTCTTCCTAGCTTTTTCAGAATCTACCACTTATAACTCATCCAAACCTGCATCATCATCAACCATTTGGAATCATTGCGCCATCACGCGATAGGGCTAAATGTTGCGCCATGACGGGATAGGGCAAAGTCTTGTGCCATCTCATAACGATGCATTCTAGAGTGCGTTTAACAAGCTGTGTGGTGGCTGGGATGGAGAGGGATAGGGAGGACAGCGGTGCCCTCTCTTTCCCTCTTCACTTCCCTCTCTTTCCACCCTTTGTCAGTAGAACACAGTAAAGGTTTAATTACAGGGGAACGCGACAATGTAACAAGAAACTGCGCAGAGGTCGTTGAGGTAACCGAGAAGGACTGAGATTGGCTGAAGTGAGTTGATTCTGTTTGGGGAGGGGTAGAACATAGTGTGTATTACCTTGATTAGGAACCATCTTACAAAGGGGGATAAAGGTGAGATCTGCAGTTGGTTGATAATGTCTGAAAACAGCAGAAAATTGGATGGAGTGAGGTTGCAGGGTCTATTGTTCCATAAATAATTGAAAGAAGGAAGAGGGTATGCCTGGTATACCGATGTAGTGTGTTGCCAACGATGACAGCCACGATTCAATCCGCTCATCAAGCTTTTCCATTACAGCACTCTGTAGGTGGTGTAGCTTAAGTGCGTCTCTGGCGTTGCTGTGTCGCCTTTGTGCTTTGAAGAGTGTGGTGAGCGGCTCAAGTCCCGCGACATCAAAGCTTCATCATAAACATACGAATGTTTAACTTTAAAACACTTCTGAAACTCCACAACATGAAAGTAGTGAACTAACTTTCGTGAATATCACCTCAAACTTTCCTCGAGAAGAAACTATCTACTTTAAACACTTGTAATATCGAAGGTAACATAATAGATATATACGTAATAATACAAGAATGTAAGAAATAAATGGAAAATACCAAATAAAGACCAGCAAAACCAAGCAAGAGTAGCAACATGAAAAACGCTGAATTATGAAAAATAAGTATGTCACCGTGAAAGCTCGAGGCAGGAGTGGGAAGGAAACAACTGCCCTCGCTGCTTTTCTACTTCTTTAACATGCTCTCTTCTTTACTTTATTTTTGTTCCCGGCACAGTCTACTTTTTTCTCCCTTTATTCTCTGCTTTTGTTGCCCTGCCTTCCCCTCTTTCCTTCCCTTTCCTTCCTTTCAAATTTTATTCTTTTAACTTTATGTTTGCCTCCACACCGATTTCTTTCTCACGATTTTCACACATGTTCTTTCAGCCTCTTTCTTTCTCTTCCTCCTCTGCTTTGTTGTCCTCGTCTTTGTCCTCCTTCTCTTCCTACCCTTACACATGCAAATGGGCTCATCATCATATTTGCCATCCTCCTCCTCCTCTTCCTCTTCCTCCCTATACTACTTATTCGCCCCTTGTCTTCTACTTTTTCCTCTCTACCTCAACTTCAATTTCCGTTCGTTAATCAAACAATAATCGCTAATCGTGTAGGTCTCAAGGCCTCTTGTAGCTTCCTTATTTTCTTATGTTCTTATGTTATTATGTTAATTATCTTTTATTTTTTTTACATTTACTTGCAGCGACCACATATTGCAGTAAATAATAAACTGCACCCAGAACTCTAAAATCAACACTACAATAACGACTACTACCCATGAACATCATCACCGTCCAACCCCATTCACACCCCCATCACACGAACAAAGATCATACAACTCACTTTTTTTCTTTTCTTCCTTCCACTCTTTTCTATGCTTCCCCTCCTCCACTCCTTCCCTTCCACGGGCACCACCCACTCCAATAATAAATGCGCAACACCCGAGTAAGGGGAACCGCCGTGAAACCTTGTGAAAATAATGGAAGGTGGAAGGACACCGGAAAAGGAATGAAGGGGATGGAAGTGTAGGGAGGTTAGGGTGGAGTAGGGTGAAAAAGGGTGGACAGACTCCACACAAGCTCCACATCACTCATTCACCGCCCCTCTTCCCCTTCCTCACTAGCCTCTCCACCTTTCCTCCCCCCCCATCCCACATACCTCCCTATTATCACAGGAGACGTAGCTTTGTTAGGCATACAAAGGTCGGTTTACACGCGGTACAGGTACAGGCACTGACATTACAGGTGGTAGACTCTCGATACAGGGACTTACAGGTGCTCTAGAGGGTTTCAGTGTGATATTTACATGCATACTGGGAATTATACACACAAGCATACATGGGTAACAATGAATTGGATACATGGAATTAAAATACATACAGGGTTTACAGTGAGTTGTATACATAACTTCAGGGAATCATACACACAAACATGCAGGATAACCTTAGTACAGCTTCATAACATCTAATTACTGCGTATGTGTATAGCATATTATGTATATATTCATATAAAATGTATTGTACATTGATGGAGATTTGTATAGACACAAAAAAAAGAATCATAAAATAATAAAGTAAAATGTAAATAATCTTAGGGTGGCCACAGGTGATGTAGACATACTAAAGATAAAGGATTGTATAAAGAAAAACAGGTGTGACCTTTAGAGGGTTCCTGGGTCATTGCAAAGCTACCTGGGCGTACAGGTAATAAAAAATTGCCTGCACTCGTAAACTCGTAAACAAGACTGGTTTCCTCTTGCCATTTCTTTCTCGCTGCGACTTAAACGCTTAAAAAGAAAGGTATATAATGGCACTTATATAAAATGAGAAAAAATTAGTTTGGATTTAGATTTTTTATTTTTTTCAGATATAGGATATAAGAATATTCCACGAGTTTTATTTGTATCTCTCATTTTATATCCGTCTCACCTGATATTACCTGAAAAAAAGATAAAGTGCTGCTTTAGGTAAAAGGTACTATATAGGTACTCTACATCTTTTACTTTGTCTTTCTGTGTGTGTGTGTGTGTGTGTGTTTGTGTGTGTGTGTGTGTGTGTGTGTGTGTGGGTTGTTGGTGTGTGTGTGTGTAGTGTGTGTGTGTTGTGTGTGTGTGTGTGTGTGTGTGTGTGGTTGTGTGTGTTGTGTGTGTGTGTGTGTGTGGGTGTTCGTGGGTATTGTGGCCCTCGTTCAGTAAGTTAAGTTGCCTCCTGCAATCGTAACATATAACCATGTCATACACGTACAATGTACATACTCCATGTGGTTAACGTGAACAGTGACAACAGATGAATGTCGCCTCCTTCAATGGTGTTGTTGGCTATTTTATTTTTTGTGTGTGTGTGTGTGTGTGTCCGTGCGTGTGTATATTGAGCCATTTTTCTCCTTCACCTCATTCTTTTTTCCCTTTCCCCTTGCTCTCCCTTTTTCCTCCTCCCTTTCCATTCTGTACATCACACGCCTATTAACTTACTCTGGTCATCCCATTCCTCTCCTTCTTTCTTTTCTTTATTCTCGATTTTTAATACTTTCCCTTTCGTCTTGTTTTCCTCATCAGCTTCCTTCACACCTTTCCCTCATCTTCTTCCTTATTCTTCGTGTTCATCCTTGTCCTTGGTCTCCTTCTTTCATTGCTCTTCCTCTTCTTCCTGTTCCTCTTCCTCCTCATTCCCTTCCTTCTACACGTGTGAAACCTAAAGGTTACAATTATATTTTTAGTTCGTGTGTGTGTGTGTGTGTGTGTATCATGTTACTTACAAATATTTTCAACTCTGTATTTTCTTCTGGCACATATCCTCAGGGCTGGTCTAGAGCAAAACTGTTCACTATATTTAAGAAAGGCAATAAGGCAGATGTGAGAAATTACAGAGGGATAAATGTAGCCAACAGTATTGCTAAATTATACGATATGGTGTTGTGTTCGCGACTTGTCCTCTGGTTTAGACCATTTAGAGAACAGGCCGGGGCACAGAAGACTAGGGGATGTCTTGAACAGATTGTTTGTCTACGCTTGTTGTGTGATATGGCCAGGAGAAAGAAACTTACTCTTTTTGTAACATTTATAGACTTTAAGCAAGCATATGACAGAGTACCAAGACATTTATTATTCCGTGTGTTGAGGCGTTTAGGATGTGGCTCAGTAATGATATCTGCTATGGTTGCCATGTATAGTTTAACGGAAAGTTGGATTGGAGCCGCTTTGGTAACTATCGCATTAGGGGTAAAACAAGGCTCGCCAACGTCCTGCGTTTTGTTTGTAATTTTTTTTAATGATTTAATACGCCTCATTAAACAGGGCAGTGGTTATGATGGATTTCTGAAGTGGTTGCATGTTCTTGTCATGATGGATGATACGGTACTATTAGCCACGTCACGGAGAAATATGTTGAGTAAATTATCAATATTACAGGAGTACTGTCTAGAGTACGGCATGATAGTGAATCAGTCTAAAACTAGATTTTTTGTGTTAAATGGCAGCCGTGACGACGCTGGCCCGTTGGCAATGAACGGTTTAAGTGTTCAACCTTGTAAGTCGTATGTTTATTTAGGCTCGCCGTTCACCTGCGATGGGTCGACATCTTCCGCTGTTAAGTTACATGCCAAGTTAAAAATGCCACACGTACTAAAATTTGTTTCTTTTGTGAAGAAAAATGATGATGTGCCATTTATTGTAAAAAAACGTGTTTTTGACGCAGCATTAATGTCAACACTTATGTATGGTGCTGAATCATGGTTTGGGGCAGTTTTAAAACCTATGACTAAACTGTTTAACTGGTGTTTAAAGCAATTGCTGGGTGTGCGAAGGTCAACTTGCAATGATATATGTTACGTGGAATCGGGTTACCTACCCCTAAAAGATATGGTAAGTTCTGTGCAACATAAGTTTTTCCATAAAATGTGGCAAGAGCGATCAACTTATGATGATGACCCACTGACGTTTGCAATGAAGTTATCTATGAATATGGACACTGTCACCGGTATATTAATAAGGGAGTTTGTGGACAGTGAAGTCAAAGATTGTACTGTAGATATGCAATGTGTAAGATCGAGAATTTCAGACAGTAATTCTACGAGAAGAGTGACATATAAAGAGATGAACCCTACTTTGAATGTGCATAATATTTACACTGATAGACACTTAGTTGATGAAAAGCATCGCCTGTCGTTTACACAGTTTAGGACAGGTGGGCATTGGCTAATATGTGAGACTGGAAGGTGGAATAGGAGAGGTCGCGGTCGCTTACCCTTGGATGAACGACTGTGTGTATGTGGCCAAGTGCAGACTGAAAGACATGTGGTGGAACAGTGTACACTGACCCAACATGTCAGGGACATATACCAGTTCACTCTTATGGAACAGGTGTTTTCAAATAGATTCACCCTAGATGTGACCTGTAAAATAGTACACTGTATCTTGAGTGTGTATTACTGATGGCCAGTGCATATTCTATTCAATATTAATGGACTGCGATTATTGTGTAATAGTAATGATACAATAGTAATGATATTTTAATGCGGATAGCATTATATTGTAGTGTTAGTTACTAATTCCCAGCGTTGAGTTAATTTTACTTTTTGGACTACAGTTATAAAACTACATGTATAAGTATGTATATGTGTATTATGTTCTGCTGTGGTCAATAAAACTATCTATCTATCTATGTATGTGTGTGTGTGTGTGGTGTGTGTGTGTGTGTGGTATGTGTGTGTGTGGTGTGTGTGGGTGTGTGTGTGGGTATTGTGTGTGTGTGTATGTGTGTGTGTGTGTGTGGTGTGTGGTGTGTTGTGTGGGTAGGTATCGTAGCGTTGTGTGTATGGTGTATGGGTCACGTGTGCCGTGTGCCCCACCAGATGCACATGCGCTGAACAAACATCGAACCGACACTCACAATCAAACCACACAACACACAACACCAACATCACACACACACACACACCACACACACCACCACACACACACACCACACACACACACACACACACACACACCACACACACACCACACACACACCAACACACACACACACACACACACACACACACCACACACACACACACACACACATACACACAGCAAACACATCCCCCACAACACCCCCCCCCCCCGAATTTTCCTTTCCTCACAGGATTTCAAAAATGTTATCCCTTTTTGAATTAAATTTCCTGAAGTAAAGAGAAGAAAAGAAAGAAAAATGAGAAAAAAAACGAAATAAAATGGCTGTGCATTTATATCTGTATGACATGAATAATAAGTGAATGCAGGATGATCTAGTTATATACATGTCGTTGAAAAATATATCGAGAGAGAGAGAGAGAGAGAGAGAGAGAGAGAGAGAGAGAGAGAGAGAGAGAGAGAGAGGAGAGAGAGAGAGAGAGAGAGAGAGAGAGAGAGAGAGAGAGAGAGAGAGAGAGAGAGAGAGAGACTAACAATGCAGCGCAGCAAAGCATCCTGTTGATGGGAAAATGGAATAATGAATGTGTGTGACATGAATGTTTCTTCTTTTTCAAAGGATAAATGTATAAATCTCTTTCCTCGGTCTATATATATATATATATATATATATATATATATATATATATATATATATATATATATATATATATATATATGTATATATATATATACATATATATGTATAGACAGCCGCGACACCAGAACATTATAAGTGGCCAGGGCGAGGATGTAAAAGTCATATCGCAATATTTTTCTTGCTCTTAATTGAGGATGGGCATCCACTTGACGTTTCATGACATTCAGGGTGCTTGCTGATGTTTTACATCCTCGCCCGGCCACTTATAATGTTATGGTGTCGCGGCTGTCGCGACGGTGCAACCCACCGTGAAACTTTCCACCCACTTATGCACACATCTCCTCGTAACATCCACAATCCCTGATATTTCTTCCACTGACCTCTCTGCCTTGTGTAGAGATACAATAACTTTAATTTGCTCCTTTGTTAGGTCTTTCTTGCCACTCATTATGAAAATAATGATAGTTATACCAATGCGCGTCTGTTCAAATTACTCACGGGAAGGAAGGCGATACTTTTTAAAATGCTTCGTCTATAATTGACAAGTGGCATCTGAACATTCTTCAACGGTCTTGATGGACTGCCCGTGCCTTAAACAAGCTGCCATATGTAAGATATCTCTCTCGGAAGTCAGTAGGCTGTTAGAGAGTACATTTTCTGAATTCCCGTATGGAAGCTCTGTGTTATGATGTCACGAACAATATTTTGGCGCGCTGTGTATTACTTAAATTATATATGATCTTTTTTATTATCCATTGTTTTAGTTTTTTCCTGTGTTTGCCTTGATTCTTTGCTGTTTTGCCGGTTTCCTCTTTGATGATTCATTTATTTTTATGAAAGGTGACATTGTATGATTTTTCAACGTTCAATCTGTTTATTTTTCATATGCATTTGTGTGTGTGTGTGTGGTTGTGTACCCATATATCTTTTGTTACTATTTTCCCTCTTACATTCCTTGCTCGATCATACTGCTATTATTTTGTTTACATATTTTACTTCTTCCCTTCTTTTTGTCTTTTCCTGCCCTGTTTTATTTCGTCTCTATTCCACCTTACTTTTTCACTATTTCAATTCTTCCTTTCCTCTTCCTTTTTCTTCATTTTCTCTGGTATATTTTTTCCCTCATTTTCTCTGCCTCCGTTCCTCTCCCCTCCCCCTACATCCCTCATCCTCAGGTGAACACTGCCAGGTGCCAAACTGTGCCTCTTTTTAGCACCTGCCTCTCATTAGTGTTCCAGCTTACCTGTGTTTCACCTGTATTTCTTTATTCACCTATTTCTCACTTCAATTTATTTTTTCATCCCTTTTTTTTCTCTTTCTTTCTTATTTTTTGTCCTTTCTACTCTACGTCTTTTACTTTGTCTTTATCTGTGTATGTGTGTGTGTGTGTGTGTGTGTGTGTGTGTGTGTGTGTGTGTGTGTGTGTTATGTATGTCTGTGTGTGTGTCTCTCTCTTTATCTCTCTTTATCTCTCTCTCTCTCTCTCTCTCTCTCTTCTCTCTCTCTCTCTCTCTCTCGTTTCATTTGCATTTTGTTTTTCTTTTGTATTGTCTTGTATTAATCTCATTTCCTCCCCTTTCCTTCCCCACTGGATCCTCCACCGCGGCGCCATCTTATCAAAGTATATATGATATGCACTGTGTGTGTGTGGTGTGTGTGTGTGTGTGTGTGTGTGTGTGTGTGTGTGTGTGTGTGTGTGTGTGTGTGCACGCGTGAGACCAATCAAGTCTTTGTCATTTTTATACACAACCGCCCTACTATTGTGTGTGTGTGTAGATGCGTGCGTGCGTGCGTGCGTGCGTGCGTGCGTGCGTGCGTGCGAGAGAGAGAGAGAGAGAGAGAGAGAGAGAGAGAGAGAGAGAGAGAGAGAGAGAGAGAGAGAGAGAGAGAGAGAGAGAGAGATATTAATGAAGAACCTCAGGTTTTGGTCAGGCATGAGGGAGAGCGACACTTTGATGAACTATACTGAAGACCTTCCTTAATTGCATTATGAATGATTACACTGAATTATTATTGTTATTAGTATTAGTATGAGTATTATTCTTATTATTATCATTATAGTATGAATCATCGTATTATTATATGTATTGTTATTTTAATTATTATTACAAGCGGTTGTTCCTCCCCATGAAAGGTTTTCGGTACTGGAGCGGAACTTTCAGGCTCCAGCTAACGTTTTTGTTCTCATTTACCGTACCCAGTTATTCGGAGGACCTTGTCGGGATGTTCTGTTCCTCTTGTTTCCTCTCCATTGTCGAAGGCACACCGTTGTGTGCATGCCAGTATTTCACACCTCCTCTCTTGGTCGCGTCCCCACAGGACGCCTTCCTTTGATATTTCAACACTTGTGCAAATGTGAGCTTGCTGGCCATTATCTCACCTTGTGTGTGATTGCGGCACATCGCTGTTCCTTCAGTGGTCGCGTCACCGCCAGACTCCTGCCGCTGCTGCTTTTGTTCCGGTACAGGAGTGGGTTTCGCTACTGCAATATCAGGTTCTGTTTTGGCTGTCTTCGCGTTAACTTTTGGAGTAGGTGACGTTTACACGATTACATACACTAACCTGCGTATACCGTTTTTTCATTTTCTTATTGACGTTTTCTTCAACATAATAAAACCCTTCGTTCACTGCACGTTATTCATTAAATATTCTTATTTCTGCGGTTCATAGAAACTTTACTCTTTTTTGTTGCTCACTTTCCATGTAGCCAGAGCGGCTGGCGCGAGTCTGGCTTTTTCTCAGAGATCTCACACTGTGACGCTCCCTGGTGGCAGCCACGGCCCACCTGTCGTGCCCACGCCACACGCGCGGTGCCCTGAGGTAGGCGAGGCAGGTGTACCCCTCTCACCTTCCCATTCTACGCCTCTCTTATACAGAGGCAGTACCTCGCGCCTTGGCACCACGCGCGGGGTCCAAAAGTTTCGGAGGGTTTTTCTGTAATCTCACATCTGAGGTGACCTTGTTTTCCCGGCTACTGTTATCGATACTGACCTCGATACCATCCCTCAGTTTTCGCTCCACGCTGTGCACAGGAATCTTGCTGCGACTGTAGTGCGGTGACTCTTCCTCGCGCCTTAGAGCTGGAACGGCTGGCACCAGTCTGCCCTTGCCTCAGAGCCATCACCCTCTCACGCCCCTTGATGGCAACCACATGTCGTCCCCATGCCACGCGCGCGGGCCCCTCGGGTAAAGCAGGCAAGTCTACCACTTTCAGGTTTAAAGCAGCCCTGTTATCACGTATTGCAGTGTCCTCAGGATATAAAATGTTTCGACATGTACAGTCTGCATCTGAGGTCGCTGTCATCCGAAGACGCTGCTCCTTGGACTTGACCTTACCACTCACGTGCGATTTCGCGGTACCATCTTCCTTTCCGAGGACAATTTTGGCGCTTCGATGTTCACAGGAATCTTGCCGACCACCATTTTGCATTTTGTTCTGCTCCTTCAAACGTTGCGCCTCTTATGCGGTGAGTGTTCTTGGCACCATTGCCACACGCGCGGGGCTTAAGGGCGGCGGCAGCTCACCGAAAACATTATCGTTGAAAACAGCCTTAGCAACCAAAATGCTGCAAATCTTATATTGTGCCTTCGTTAAGTCAGTAATGAAGCTGTATGACGCGACGATGGCTTATATCAATGCCGTATATACCAATATCAATAGACTTTTAAGGTATTTTAATAGCATGTCTATTAATCTTGGTATATACAGGTCTGCCAAGTGGGCAGGACAGAGTTGATTTCGTGACGTCAGAGGCGAGTACCGCCTCCCACTGTCGTCCCCCCTACTCTGGCTCTCCCGCTCTCTCTCCCGCTCGCATATTCCCTATGGGTTCCCCATTTTGGCAGCTGGCTGCCCTCTACGCATGGCTGTAGCTCCGAAACTAACCACAGGATTTTCTTGAAAATAACCTCATTGTGATTCCCACACAAAGTGACTAAGTTAGCAGTGGACTTATTCCTAACCTAACCTAACCTAACGTTTTTCTAACCTTACCTAACCTAGCGGTCTGCCGAAAAGGGAGAGCACCTGGAGAATATGCGTCCCGCTCACCTATTCCCCAGCTCTGTGAAGACGCTTGGCTATAACTCCGAAACTAACCATAGGATTTTCTCGAAAATACCCTCATTGTGATTCTACACAAAGGTACCCTTGTACCCACTTTAACAGACAGCACAGTGTGAAGGCTTGGCCGCATGGGTAAGGAACCACCATCTATTACAGCCGATGTGGTGGGACGAGGAGGCATGTCAGGTGGGAATGGCACGTAAGGCACTCTGCAAGCCGCACGACTCACTCTCCGCCCCAGCCAGCTAGGCAAAGCGGCCGTACCACCCTTTCATATTCACACCTGTGCCCATCCACAGACACAATAGAGTTAGATGCTAATAAGGATCAGATAGGTGTGTTGCTTGTTGTAACCTTTATGAATTCCTTTGACTGACAGCCTCCTTGTCCCGCTACAGCGGCACAAGCAAAGGGTCGTTCCCAGCTTGTGTGCCAGCTAGAACTCTCTCTCTGTCTCTCAAGAGTACACAATACTGATCACATTCTCACGAATATAACGCTATGCCCTTGAAGGTAAGACACTTCTGTCATGCAGTGTCGTGAGTGTGTCAGAGTGTGTAGAGAGTGAGTCGTGCGGCGGATGGCAGCGTGCCTTATGTTCCATTCCCACCTGACATGCTTCCTCGTCCCTGGGACATCCCGCCATACCGACCGTCAGTCAGGGACTGAGTGATTTCAAACGCAGTGTAGCTGCCTGAGGGTAGATAACATTCATAGCAAAAGTGTTACTAATTCATTATCAGATAAAGTCGTCATTATTAGGCCGTTTATACTTGATTTTGAACAAAAGAACGTAACTGCAGTTATCATTTCATTGAGGTATGAAGCTGACCAAGCTTTTTATACATAATAAACGTCTCTAATTTCAAATGTTTGTCATTCATCACCATCACTACTTTGTTCGGTGATGGATGTCGTAGATGAAAGATATTTTTATTTGCCTACTCCAAAAATATCTTTAATACTTTAGTTAACCATTATATGCTGTCAGATGCATTATGATACATGCCGAATGTATCAATAATGTATCGAATGTATCAATAACCGAATGGAGGCTCACGCCTCCTCTAGACTCGCTGTGACGTCATGACGCGAGAGAATGAATTTCAGGTTGGACTTTGGCAGACTTGTTTCTAATGTCTTTGGCTTATATAGTGTTGACTGGCAGCCTGCCTTTGCCCTCGCCTATGTAGCGGGTCTGACCGATGAGGACAGGGGAGTTCCAGCCGGCATGACCCACGATCAAGACGTCGCAATAGCCTTGCGTCGCAATAACCTCGCACTCTTTTTCTGTTATATCTGTAATATACCTTTATGCACTTAATCATTTTGTATATACATAACCCAATATGGACCTCCTGGAAGGAAAACATGGTCCAACGCGTCCAGGCCGGTCCCAGAGCTTCGGAGTGCCTCATCATCACCGATCTAGTTTCCTGTACGCTACCTCCGCTACTCCCATAAGCTTCGAACTCCATCAAGTTATCAAATGAATACTTTCACTGTGATATTGTGAATGTGTCTCTCTCTATTTATCTTCTATGTGTCATTTATAGTCCTGTTACTCGAACAAATTTTAGTTATGTTGCTCGAGCCACTTCTATCCCTAGGTCTTGTGTCACTTCTATTATTGTTGCTGTAAAGTGTAAAAACTTCCAGTCTTATGCCTCGAGACATTTCCATTCCTGTTAGTCGGGACATTTTCACTCCTGTTGCTTGGACCACTTTCATTCATATTTACCGGGTCACTTTCATTCTTTCCTGTTGCTCGGGCCACTTTCATTCCTGTAGCTCTGGCCACTTTCATTCCTGTTACTCGGGGCACTTTCATTCCAATTGCTTGGCCCACTTCCCTTCATGCCTCGAGACACTTCTTCTCCAGTTGCTCGGGCCTCTTCCACTCTTGCACCTTGAGCCACTTCTACTCCAGTTGTTCGGGGCGCTCCTAGTCTCGCAATTCGAGCCACTTTGGCCTCTTCCACTCTTGCACCTCAAGCCACTTCTACTGCAGTTGCTCGGGCCGCTCCTAGTCTCGCAACTCGAGCCACTTCCACTTCTGTTGCTCGGACTATTTCCAGTCCGTTACTTCGGGCCACTTCCAGACTTCTTCTTCTTTCTATGCAAATTCTTTTGTTCCAACCAAATCTTCCTCCCAGCAAGTTACACCGCCCATGGTCTATACCCTTAATACCTTGGTGTTGTACTTCAGTAGTCCGCGCCCACGCGTCTCTGTGGTCCAGCACGTAATACTTTCGTAAGGCATTTCCTAGGCCCTGCTTGTCCAACACCTTTAGATCTTCCGACGCGTGGCAATATGGGAAGCGCACTCGGTCAAATTCCGATGAACATCAATGGTTGGAATGCTGAAGTTTACGTCGTCGTCTGTACAGGAATGGGCTTCTACATGTTTTGTGAAATGTCGGTCGTTTTCTTTTGCTTTCATTGTTTTAATAACTCGGCACCGCTTGATTACTGTTTTCACCGTTCTGTGTCTGTCGTCGTAATAAAGTGTTGCTGTATTCTTAGTTATACCGATACCCATGTTAATTCTTGCCGTCTTTTAATCAGCTTTGCACGCGTCATCTTTGCCTAGTGTGAATACTTTCCATTATCGATTTCGGTCTTTCTTGAACAATCTTTTTTTTTCGTTATCTCTTTTGAATTCTCTGTTAATCAATCGTGGTGTCAATCAATGCGTCGATGTTACTCTACGATACTTTACTAATTTTTGGCCTCTACGTCTCCAGTCCTCGTTTCACTTTTCGGACTAGGGACTTTGCGATACTTTCATAATTGTTGCCTTTACTTTTCCAGTCCTCCCTTCAACTTTTTGGAGTAAGGACAATGTCTTTAATTTTTTTTTTTTTTTTTTTTTTTTTACATATGTGCCTATAGCGCCTGTAGGCAGTGGTGACCCAGGGCTCGGATGGTAGGCTCTGGAGGTTCACTTGAGGGCTCTGATGGTTGGTCCTCGCCCGTGGCGGCGCAGGCAGGATTCTTATAGTGACGCCTGTGATTAGAGGCTCATGCCGCCCCCCTGTGTCCTCCGATGCACTCGCAATCGAAGGTAGAGTTGATGGGCAGGTGTTTCTGCGATACTTGCATGATTTTTAGCACATCGTCGTGCCATCGCTCTACGTGTTTGACGTGTCCCCGAAGCCTCAGCCCCCCGTTCCTGTGATCGTAGGTAATTTGCACCTCGTTGGATTCACGGAGGCGGCTTACAAATGACCCTTGTCTCCCTATAATGTTTCGCCGTTGACGCCTTGATATGTCGATGGTGCGCTCGGCCACTGTTGCCTCATCGGTGGATGAGGCCCTCGGCTCCATTTTGTTGTGCCTCGTAGTCTGATTGGTTCGTATTCTGGACTGTAGGCCAAGACAAAAACTAAAGTCCTTTTCCTATGTATTGGTGAATGCATTGCAATATATAAAATGATGTGCGTGCTGTTACATTATATCCGGCGTGGGTGCTCGAAGCACTGGCGGAGGTGTGAAGTGCGTGGATGCCGAACTGCTACTCTCGCACCTGGCTACCCTGATAACAAAAGTTGCTTCGCATTCACGCCGGTCTAACACCACGTGGCGTTGGCTTCTTAGGTGCCCCTCCATAGCATCGAGAACTGTCTTCAGATCCGCGTTCGCTGATGCATCCAGGCCAAACCTCAGCGTACGCGTCCAATCCTCGTCCACCAACGACCGCAGGGCCATCTGCTGCTCTGGGGGTTTCAGGGCAGCTATGTTGGAAAGGCAGGCATAACCCTCAAACTTATGCCGCCATGCGTCAAACTCCTTAGTGACGCTGACGACGTGAGGTAAGGAGCGGTTACGACACTGTTGTGGAGTATATCTGTGGTACTGAACCATTGCCGCGAGCACCATGAGCACCTCCATCACCCACTGTGGCCCCACTAACCTCACGGGGAGTAGCAATGGTCGCCAGCAGAGACTGTAACTTCTGCTGAAGGACTTCCTCACGAATTTCTTGCTTCTCCCCACGAACCCGACTAAACTCCATCTGAGACGAGAGGATAATAGCCAACTTTTCCAGTTGTTCCTCCATCCTGGCGAAATGGAAAAGAAAACACTTCACGCGGCACTCTGCACTAATTTTGGGCACGCACTTTACTACGATACATGGGTTGCTTTGCATTCACGCCCAAGCATACGAAGAGGGGCAGATATTAAAGTTACAATCTATTTACTAGGGGCAGCACTCTCGCGTGAAGCAAGCTGGATTAAGGAAACAAGCTCATTCACTCTTCTCATACACGCAACTATCATACAGTGTCAGGAGGCTCAGGAGCACTGTCCTTCGGCTCTACGGGACGCTCCAATGCCACCGTATGGCTCAAGTCCTCCTTGCAAAGCGTCTTTTCGTTTGGTGCTTCAGTGGTGATCAGGGATGCTGCCTCCGAGGCACTTGGGTCCTTGTCTTCTACCACGACCTACCATGGAAGGTTCACTTCTGCCTCGCCAGCAGCAGGCAGTGGTCAGTCGACGGCCGCCACGTCGTCACTTTGGCGAGGATCGGCATCGGACGGCTCTCCAACAACGGGAGGGAGTTCAACTTCAGGTGCTCGCCGATCCCCTGCTTCTTGGACGATCTCGGGAAGCTCAACACGGGAATGTTTTAATTTCAAAGTCGCCTTCAGAGGAGTGAATGAAACACTGACAGGTCAACTTTCCCTTTATAAATACTTTGTTCCTGTAAATACTGAATGAGACGTCCCGTTTGAATGATCTTCTTACGGAGGGTTTTACGTCCTCGCTTCATCTTGATCCTCACAAAGGTGTCGGGCTCAAGGTTCTGAATAGTTTTATGATAAAGTGTCACGTTACACTGACGGAATTCCTTTACGTTATCGAAGTCCTCACAGCGTTGAGGGTCAAGATCTACGGAAGCGATGAGAACGAAGCGCCACTGCCTGTAGCACAAACAGGTGCTCATTCGCTCGTCCACCAGGTGGATGGAAGTAGCCTGCTTGCCTTCAGGGATGCGGACTGAGGAGGACAATTTTGTTTTCTTGGACATTCTAGTTAACCTTTACTTTTTGAAGAGGTTGTGTTTGCACGGACCCCCTGGATATTAAAAGGATACATTTATTCATGGAACCAACAGTTTGGAGGCTCCAGCTCCCTTCATGCTTCCTAACTCCAAGCTGTGGTGGGGAACATGCCTATGAGATTCAACGCCAACCAGAGGCTGAAATCTTAGGCCCGATTCACACGTATCGACTTTTCGCCATGCGCCAAAATTAATATCCACATCCGCATCCACAATTATTGAAAATATATATCCACATCCACATCCGCATCTGCAAATACTGAAAAATCGACATTCGGCCACCTCTAATCATCATCATCATCATCATCAATCTCCTTCTCCGTAGCAAAACATTTTCCCAACACCACATGATGTTGTGTCCCATAAATACACTCTCGCAGTACATTACACGCATCCTTGCCCACAAGTCTCGTAAACAATATATTTTTCATTTTTTGTACAAACAATCAATTCTTCTTTCTAGAAAGTCTCAACAATAATTCATGCATATTCATTAGAACGCAGGAATATAATGAATACAAATGTGTGCTTTGCAGTGAAATATACAATGTGATTCTCGAGATATTTGATTGTAGCAAACGGATAGCCTCACACACACACCCACCCACCCACCCACACCCACACACTCACACACACACGCACACACACACACACACACACACACTAACAAACAGACACACAGACACTAACACACACACACATACACACGCATGTACACAAGTTCTTCTTTTGTTAGTGATTATTGATGTTTTCTTCATCATTATTGTCATTATCATTATTACTATCCTTATTATTATTTTTGTTATTATTATTGTCACTATTATTATCTACGAGGGATTAAATTGTATAGGTAAGATATGGAAGATATTCAATTCAATTCAATTCAATTAAATTCAAAATTCTTTTATTGTCATGAACATATACACAATATATATATTGACTTAATTTCTTCATTGTTACATGGCAATGAGGACTGATACCTACTTGTATATTTTGCCCTCCTACTCTATATAATAACTGTATTAAATTATTAGAAGGCTAAATCTAATTTTCTTAAACGTTCTATTGTATGCTACATCCTAACACAAAAAAATAAATATAAAACATAATTTACATGGTCATGAAATATTTCTAAATTCTGTATTTATAAGTTGATAATGAGCAATGATGGTCTATAGTTGTTGATACCTCGTTCCATATACGTGTTCCTTTATATCTAAATGTTCTGTGTATCATTGTTGTTCTGCCTTGTGGTACACGAAGGTTACCTCTCTGTCTGGTGGGGTAAGAGTGTATATCCTCCCTAGTAGGAAACATGCCTCTCAATGCTATCGGCACCAACCGTTTTACATACTTAAACATCAATTTTGTAACACAGTATGAATAAACTTTAGAATATGGTAATATTTTGAGTGACTTAAACAATGGGGCAGTGTGATCCCTTGGTCTTGATGATGTAATTATTCTCACAGTTCTCTTTTGCAATATTATAATCTGCTGAACATAACAATCATTTGCAGATCCCCAAACTTCTACACCATAAGTAATATATGAATATATAAAGCTGTTATACAAAGTAATCAAGGAGTTGGCATTTATACATTTTCTAGCTTTACACAAAATCCCAATATGTTTTGCTATTTTACTTTTTATGTAATTAATATGATGGAACTAAGACAATCTTTCATCAATGACTACACCTACAAATTTTGTTGATTCTACATGATCTATTTTAACCTGGTCAACATAAACATTGAGATTAGTTTTCACTGTTTTACCTCTAGTTCTGAAAATCATATAATGAGTTTTTGAAATATGTAATGAAAGTTTATTAGCATAAATCCATCTCATCAACTTCTTCATTTCAGAGTTGATTTTTGTAAACAATTCATCAATATTTGGACCACTAAGAAATAAGTTAGTATCATAAGCGAAAAGTATTGGTACAAGCAACGTCGAAATATTAATAATGTCAGTAACATATATCAAAAATAGTAGTGGTCCCAAAACAGACCCCTGGGGAACACCAGATTTTAATTGTAATAATTTTTATTCAACTTCATTATATAACACATACTGATACCTATTAGTTAAATAACTTTTAATCCAATTACGAGCTGTACCTCTTATGCCATACTGCTCCAATTTTCCTAACAAAATATCATGATTAACAGTATCAAACGCTTTACTTAAATCAAGGAATACTCCTAGAACATAGTCTCCTGCAGCCAATGATTCTGAGATTTTGTCTACCAAGGTGATCAAAGCAGGATCAGTCCCATGACCTTCCCTAAAACCAAATTGATATTTATATAAAATATTGTTCGATGCTATAAATTCAGTTAATCTCTTATGCAATATTTGCTCAAATATTTTAGAGAATATTCTTAGTACAGAGACTGGTCGGTAATTATTCATTAGAGTACTGTCACCTACTTTAAATATGGGAATAACTTTAACAGTTTTTAATTCTTGTGGAAAAACACCTTGTAAAAGAGACCGATTTATAATATGTGTCAGAGCATTTATGAAGACTGGATATGATACTTCAATGACATCAGCTGTTATTCCATCATGTCCTGGACTCTTTCTCTTTGGTGTCTTTATTACGTTACTGACTTAGTTTGTATCTGACGGATGCAAGAATATAGAATTGGTGTTAGGCGCTGACAAATATTCGGAGTAATTTTGATTACAAGGAGCCAACGGATCACAAATTTTCTTTCCAATATTAACAAAATAATAATTGAAAGCGTTAGCAATAATTTCAGAATTTTCTTCTTTATCATTCACTAAAATTTTGTTTGAAATCAGAGTCGATTTCTTCTTTTTATTTATAATTTCATTTATTATATCCCAAGATTTCCTGATGTTACCAATATTGTCATTAAATAACTTACTATAATGATCACGTTCAGCTAGACGAAGTAACTTTTGAAGATTCCTTTTATAAGTTTTGTAATTCTTTGAAGTTTCAGTAGCCCCTCATGTCTTTTTAATTGCAATAGGTATAGTTTGTTTTTATTTTTAATTGATTCCTTCATGGCTGAAGTTAACCAAGGCTTCCTATGCTTATAACTCATTTTCATTTTGATTATAGGAAATGCTTCATTATAGCATTTATAAAAATAACTTTGAAATTTAGAATATGCTTCTTGGCAGTCAGTGGTATCAATAACATTATCCCAATTGACAGTGTTACACATTTCATTAAGTTTCTTTATACAATCTTCATTGAATATTCGCTTTGTTATGAAATTAACTTCTCTGTTTCTTATATAATTTTTTTTAATACAAAAATATGGGAAGGTGGGTCTGAAATATCTGCATAAAGAACACCATTAACATAATTATTGCTGTGAACATTGTTACAAAATATATTATAAATAAGTGTGGCAGAGATACTAGTGATTCTTGTGGGTTTGTTAATAAGGGGTAGGTATGAATAACTTAATAGAGTGTCTATGAAATTTGACGTTGGTTTGTGATTTTTAACTCCAAGCAAATCTATGTTGAAATCTCCCATGATATACATCTCCTTATGTTCATTATTCACAATATTTAAGATATTACTAAAGGACTCTAGAAAGGAATAAACTAGGGCATGCGGAGGCTTATATACAAAACCAATTATTACTTTATTACTGTGGTTCTCTGCACTGTCTAGTTCTACAAATAATGATTCAAAACTGCTATTATTAGTTGTTAAATCATTTCTCTCTTTAAAAAGTATATCTACTTTAATATATAGTGAAATACCTCCGCCTCTCCTGTCTCTCCTGTATGATTCCCTCTGCACATAGCCCCTCATGTTATACAAATTGGTGTTTGTTTCACTTATCCACGTTTCTGTTAAACCAATAACATCAACATTAATATTCAAATTTTGTACATAAGACATGAAATTGTAAAGATTCTTTGGAACACTGCGAATATTTAAGTGTAGTAAAGCTAAATATTGACATTCGCCTAATTCTTTAATTTCTTTTTCAAATTGTTCTTCATCAAAATACTTACTTGATATATTGCCAATTTGCATATTACGAAAAAAATTTACATCTGGATCGACATCTAAAAAAAAAATTCTGTTTCAATATCATTTAAATCAAAAGGATTGAAGGCAAGATCATCTAGTAATATTGAAGTTAATGTGGGCCTAATATTTTCTCGAAGACATGCTATAAATTCTTCATCACTCTCTAACACATTACATGGGAAGATACTTGTACTACAGCTCAACCATCTCTTGACAGCAGCTACTATGCAGCAGTTCTCCACACAGCACACACTGAACACCCCCACCCTCTATGACAGCCTCACATACTCCACAGTCGTCAACACTGTTGTGTTGAAAAGTGTAAACATTGCCTGATATATCACCAAACATAAAGTAACATTGGTTCATCTATGTACATATAGATAACACATATATGAAATAGTTTTTCTTACTTACTAAAATACGTAAATTGAAAAAAAATTAAATATATATATACAACTAGTTTTAAATATAAAGAAAAAATATTATGTTCATTCTATAATACTAATGTAACCTGCGCGTTCATGTGGAAATAATTCCTTTATATCCTAAAGAAAAGAAAACAATAGTGAAAACCAAGCCACAGTATCCCGTTTCCCTAGTTCCTCGTTTTCTTTACTCTCTCCTCTCTCTCTCCTCTCTCTCTCTCTCTCTCTCGTCTCTCTCTCCTCTCTCTCTCTCCTCTCTCTCTCTCCATCTCTCTCTCTCTCTCTCTCTCCTCTCTAAAATAAAACAATAGTGCAACAAAACCACAGTATCCCGTTTCCCTAGGTCACTCGTTTTCTTCTCTCTCTCTCTCCTCTCTCTCCCTCTCTCTCTCTCTCTCTCTCTTCTCTCTCTCTCTCTCCTCCTCTCTCTCTCTCTCTCCTCATCTCTCTCTCTCCTCTCTCTCCCTCTCTCTCTCTCTCTCTCTCTCTCTCTCTCTCTCTCTCTCTCAAGTATGAATTAACAATCACGACTCTTTACTTTCAGCCACCTCTCCGATATTATAGCAGTAAGTCATTGATGTTTCGTCCCCTGGCCTTACTGTATTTTTCAATCTCTCCCGTAAAATGTTGCATCAGATGACCAACATCTGAATCTTTTTACCTTCTCTTTGCCTGGCGGTGCACCATAGCAAGTATCTCTCAGTTTGGTCCGATCCTCGATGATGTAGACTGTCGGGGGGGGGACTTGGCATCGCGTATTTTGAAAGGCTCCAGTGGACGTAGGTTGGCTCATCCCATGGCCTCCCAGGTATCCTGTCTTCGCTTGCTTCGGGTTCGTCGTAGCCGATTCACGTAGACTCTCTGCCGTACTCGATACGTTGCCCCTACGAACCATTTGGGCCGGAGGCTGCTCCTTGTTTGCGTCCCACACATGATAGATAAGTTTTCATCCTATCTAGACACTTTGCAAGTCCAACTACAAGTTATTGACTATACAACCGCCGCGCCACGTCACACGAACTAACGACTCGAAACCGCTGACCGAATGCACGGGACGCTGCACATGCAACTCACCGTCCCCCTACCAACCTTGCCACCCTGACGGGTTCCCACACGATGAACTCTGTCTATATCCTCCAGCATAACTGGCTGAGAATCACCCATTACGTTGTTGTTGATGAAGTCCAAAGTCAGCTTAACAAGGTCTTCATTTTCCTTATCTTCAATCCCCTTTATTCTCAGATTGTTTCGTCTCGAATACTGTTCCTGTTGGTCCACTGCCTCTTTCAGACTTGAGACTTCCTTCTCAAGGTCACTGATTTTGACGTCACGCTCTTTAATGACGTCACGTAATTCATGCACTTCTTTGATGAGACGTTCGCATATTACACATTCAAGTTTTTGCACCGCTTTGTCCTCTTTTAGTGCACTAACGAAGGCCTTCACAAAGTCTTCTTGCTTGATACCCATTGCTATAGATAGATGTCTGGACCACATCAGCAAGCTCAACTGGCGCCACTGCTTACACGTCACTGCTAGTCTGTCAACCACACCAGGATTAGTCTTACTGCATTTTCTTCTTTGCAACCTCACTCGTGTTTGCACTTATCTTGTCATTACCTTCACCACATGTCCACGCGCGAGTTTAAGCACTTACAGCATCGTAGAACTTAACGCCAAGCTGTAATTCCAGGTAAGGTGTGGCGCAGAAACACACAGCCCTCCTCCTGCCGCCATGACAGACAGACTCAGAGTCTCATATACCAGTGTTTATTTTGCGGTGGAGTTTGTTAAGGTACGCATGATTCTCTCTCTCTCTCTCTCTCTCTCTCTCTCTCTCTCTCTCTCTCTCTCTCTCTCTCTCTCTCTCTCTCTCTCTCTCTCTCTCTCTCTCTCTCTCTCTCTCTCTCTCTCTCTCTCTCTCTCTCTCTCTCTCTCTCTCTCTCTCTCTCTCTCTCTCTCTCTCTCTCTCTCTCTCTCTCTCTCTCTCTCTCTCTCTCTCTTGATATAATAGCAAAACCATTTTTTGAAACTTGAGTGGAGAGATCCCGAGACTTTTTCAAACTCCTAAATTCATCTTTAATCCGATACTTATATTGAAACACAGAGTAATGGAGTGAAATATATGGGAACTTGAAAGATGAAAATTTATACTAAAATCAAGTATAATTCAAGTGAAAGTTTTTTGCAGGAGACCTAACAAGGAAGACAAAAAAAAACTTAGTAAACACGTGATCATTTTTTCTGATGTTGATACTGTGATGCAACGAAGTTGCTTCCTCAATATCTTAATTAATAAATAAGGCCCACCCCTAAGTCACCAGTGTAGTGCCACCTGTGGTTTCTTCCTTTGTTCTGCTCCGATAATTTGAGTACTTTCAATTTAATTCAATAAAAATGGTAGCGTCATATTACTTTTAGGCCGGATTTTCTCTTTGGAGCTAGATAACGTGGATTAAATTGTTAATATCCGGATTAAGGTGTGAGTACCACTTACCATTATACCACTTCACAGCGAATTAGGAGGTTGGAAATGATACTTCATATATGATTTTTCTCACGGGTATAATAGTGTTTTTGGTGCTACGACCTCCTTAACAAACAGAGGGCATGATAACCTACCTAAACATTATGAAAAATTTCCAAAGGCACCGGTCCGTGGACGGGAACACTAGACTAACAGAACAAACATTCTCCTACGAGGAAGGAGTGAATGATCAAGTGATCTATTCACTCTTAACAACTACAACAACAAAAATTTATCCAGACTAAGTGCCATGTGGCTGAAGATTACATAACCATGGTCTCTAGGCCTAACGTAGTGTACGTTACATGAGTACTGTGATATGACATATGTATGGTGTTGGGTGTATGGTCTTTAAGGATTAGCATTTTGGATCTGTAGGAGAAGAGGGATTTGATTTAGGCGAGGCAGATCACAGGATTGGACTGGGCAAGACGCCGGTCAGGCTCCCTCTGTCTTCCCGCCTCTGTTTTTCCTAAATTCACTCACCTTCCCTTCTCAAAACGCTACTCACTGCTCCTTACAACACCTATATACCTTCCCATATAAGCACAAAAGGATTCCTACCTGTAGGAGAAGAGGGATTTGATTTAGGCGAGGCAGATCACAAGATTGGACTGGGCAAGACGCCGGCCAGGCTTCCTCGGTCTCTTCCCGCCTCTGTTTTCCCTCCAGATTACGCTAACAGCTATTCTCCACGGGGGCGACCCCGTAGGAATTCGACCCGCTAACTTTAAAAACATGACTTCTTTTATCTTCTTCCTTCAATCCCTCTTCCCAGAAATTGTACAGAGCCCTATGCGTGCAATTTCTACAATCTCGGCCATCAATCAGGCCTCACAACTCCTTCTGCTTACACCTATCTGATAGAACTGGATAAAACATGAGCTTCTATGTGAGTAAAAACATTCATTCAATGCGGTCTTCCCTCTTATTACGTTAACCCCTGGCACCCGGCATGACAATACAATCGAAAGAATTTCCTTTGCCTATACCAAATTTGAGGGATATAGCGATGAAAAAGGGTTTTAGTACCCTATGTGTTTGTGAAATTATGTACACGTATAGCCAGGAGGACTCTTTATATGACTTGCGTTTGATCACGTTCAATAATTCATGAATGTTAGGTTACTTGTCCTTGTAGCTTCGTAGTGGACTGTTGCGTCATATATTGATGCAAATCTTCTAAAGGAAAGGTTCCACTAAAGGCCACATTGATGTTTTCATAAATGCGAGCAAACACGGACTTTTTTTTTACGTACTAAGGGACTCGGAAAGTGAATAAAATCTAAGGAACAAGAAGTCCGCTAATAACCAGTCCCAAATGCGGTGAATCACTTATCCCTCTTTCAGCTGTCGCTCCCTCTCACCTGGTCTTCTTTCCTTTCCTCAACAGATTCAGCCACGCGGTGTTTGGCTTGCGTCCATTCGGCTTCCACGTGGTCAATGTGTTGCTCCATTCCTGCGCCTGTCTTCTGCTGACCCGCCTTCTGCTGCGCCTTCTGCATCTACCCCAAGGCACTGTCCTCTCTGCCGGCCTGATCTTCGCCACCCACCCCATACACACCGAGGCCGTAAGTGAGGCAACAAAGAACAGTTGTGAAGAAGGATCTACAGTATTGTAAAGACAATTTGGTATGAATATAAAATCCTAGCGAAAAGAATAGAGGAGGTAAATATATGTTTGAATATATTGAAGGCCTGATTATAAAGAGGATTTTTAAGGAGGAGAAGAGATAGAGTTGATGATGGTTGAAGTGATGATGATATGAATAGAACGTTTCCAGGAAGGTGTCATTAGGAAGGAAAACAAACGAAAGGTAAGATGACCATATGAACTAGTATATGATAGGGTATATGATATGGAGGAGAAAAATGAAGAGCAGAACGTGTAAGAGGAGTCAAGAATGCTTACGACTCGGAGAGGGGGGGGGGGGGGATAAAGAGGTAGAAAGTTTGAAAGTTATAATAATAAAGCAAAAAGAAAACAGAGGAAGTAAATGCGGTAGCGGCGCAACATTCACCGAGTTGTAAAGAAAAATATATTCGAAACACGTGATGAATGTGATGACCAGCAGACATGAATTAAACCAAGGATGGCATTTGCCTGGAAAGGCTGGAAATTGATACGAAAATCATCACTGTGATAAATACAGGAAATAATGAAAAAACATACATATAAAAGAATACAGGATGAGTGTCATGGGAACCGGGACCAGCACAGGGCTCTGTCACGCCGGACTAGAACCCTCCTGAGGAGAGACAAGGAGAGGTATGTCAGGAGTCTCGCTGAGGATGTCGAGGGTCATTTGAACGCTAATGACCTCCGACCCGCCTACCGAGCCCTGAAGAGGCTCCGTTCCATGTCTCCTTCTAGGGCGAGTGCTATTCGAACAGCAGATGGGCGCCTCGTGTCGGACATGGATGGGCAGATGGCTCGTTGGGCTGAGTACTTTGGGCAGTTGTTCACGGTAGACCCTCCAACTGAGCAGCTTCACACCACTGGGTTACAGGCATTGGATGCCGATCCTCCCTTTGACGAAACCGCACCCTCTCTTGACGAAGTCAGAGAGGCTGTAGCAAAGTTGAAGGGTGGAAAGGCAGCTGGTGTTTGTAATATCAGTGTGGAGCTCCTCAAAGCTGGGGGTGAGGCCATGATCCGCGGGTTGCATGCTGTCCTGACTGCCGTGTGGCAATCAGGTACCATTCCTCCTGACTGGAAAAGGGGGCTGGTCGTCCCTATCTGGAAAGGGAAAGGGGACCGTCAGGACTGCAACAATTACCGCGGTATTACACTGCTCAGCGTACCAGGCAAGGTGCTTGCCCATCTATTGCTGACACGAATTCGCAGTCATCTGGTGAAGCATCAGAGACCTCAGCAGTCTGGGTTCACGCCTGGTAAGTCAACAACGGACCGTATCCTAGCGCTTCGTGTCCTGGTGGAACGCCGACGTGAGTTTCGACAGGGGATGCTTTCAGCCTATGTTGATCTCAAGAAGGCGTTTGACTCAGTGCATCGTGAGTCACTCTGGGATCTTCTGCGACTTCGAGGGATTCCTGCAAGGACTATTGGTTTGATAACTGGTCTGTATTCTGGGACTGAGAGTGCTGTGAAGTGTGGGGCAGGTGTATCCAGCTTCTTTCCTGTGAATAC